>PVJI01001484.1:0-180367 GCA_004026765.1 Micronycteris hirsuta
TCCTTCAAACAGAGCCAGAGTCAGAATAAGAGATGCAGAAGCCCCAGGCACAAGAACAAATTAGTGAACAAATCTGCATTTTAGCTATCAGTTGGTAACTGTGTGGACCATCTCACCCCTAATTCAGTGACAAATATAAAGTAGGTGCTTAATAAATATTGAACGAATTGAATGTAATGAAAAGAATGACTAAGTTGAATGCCTGGACTGAAGTAATAAATTAATGAATGGAACGTTACCTCTCTCAAAGATCTTTGCACCTCTATGCAGACAAATCTGGGGGTATATTTCAGTACACCAGGGCAACTTTTAAAATCCCTGTGCCCAGACCAATTACATCCAAGCGGAGATGGGCATCAGTATTTTTTAAAGTGCTCTGTGTGATTGCAATATATTGTGAAAGTTGAACACAGTTAGAAGTTCCTCTTTTCTGTACTAGTCCGAGTACCACCTCATATATAATTTACCTGGTGACAAACATCACCATTCCCTTTTAACCCTATCTCAGTGCCTTTGAGGTGATAATTACTAGTTAATTACTCTATTTTGTCCTAGCTTAGTAACAGATAAGGATTAAATGATGTAGCCCTTGTTGGCTCTTGGCTCCCCTAGTAACAAACCAGGATGTGAAATGGTTTGTATTAAGAGAAACTTTAAATAGATTTGAAATGGATTACAATTCTACAATTCTAGCTGAGAAAGACGATGATCTAGACTTTCTGTCTCTCCCAATGTAATGACCTTACATCTATTTTAATAATATCTCCCACTAAGATATTTCTTTCCTTTGTGTGTGTGTTTTGTTTTGTTTTTTTTTGGTCACTAATTTTCAGTCCACTGCATTAATCAAAGTATACTTGAAGCATAACAGGTAAATTCAGTTGTTCAACACAGTTGCAGTACATTTCTTGATCATATAAAATGTCAATGGAAAAAGTTAGGGGAGTTGCCTCTACTCAGTCAACTTAGTCCGATGGAGACTTGTCATCTTCAACATAGGGTTTCCCAGGTCACCTTGGGAATCTAATGTCCAGCCAGCAAATGGGAAGAGAGTGTAGGGTCACCACTGGAAGTTTGTATGTCAGTTTTGGAGTTGGTACACATTACTTCTACTCACATTTCATTAGCAAGAATTCAACTGCATGGACATTCATAGGTGGTTTGGAGGGGGTTGGGCGAGGGGAGGGGAGAGGATGCAGACAGCTGTAATTGAACAAAAATAAAGTAATTTTTAAAAAAGGAGCTGGGATGGTCATCTACCTACATACTCAGGACAAAGAGGAGCAAGGTTTTCTAGAATACATAGCAGTCTCTGTCACCTTACCAAAGACTGCCTCTCCTTCAAATCTTATTGTAAATCCTTTACTGAGGAAATATTTTTTTTTTTCTTTTTGGGGAGGAGGAGCGTGGATTTTTTGTTTGTTTGTTTATTTTACTTCCAAAAAGACTTCTTGAGGAATACTTGAATCTCCATGAGTACTCCATATTTCACCTTAAATTACTGTCTATCTCATCCAGAATTTCAATTTTATTTGCATGTATTTTTGCAATTTTTGTTCTAACTGATCTTCTTCTCTGTGACTGCTGGGCCCTTTTAACTGATTTTGGTTTGGTTTTTGGGTTTCCGCAAGTGGAACTAAGGACTGGTCACAGAGCACCAAAGCAATGAAAGGGCACAAATATTGTTGGCCCCCCAGGGGAGTAGAAGTCTTTGTAAAGCACCTGCCATTCTCTCCTAGGCTAGGGCACATGGGAAAAGTTTGAGAAAGATCCAATTCTCTTTCTATTATTAAAAAAAGTTAACTTTGCTTTGGAAACCGATGAAAATCAGGCCCACGAAGATGTTGGTCTTCCATTGGGTTTCTGCTAATCTCTAGGGCTAAGTGCTCCATGGATTCCAGTGATTATAATCTAGCCCAAG
Organism: Micronycteris hirsuta; assembly: GCA_004026765.1. Taxonomy (NCBI): domain Eukaryota; kingdom Metazoa; phylum Chordata; class Mammalia; order Chiroptera; family Phyllostomidae; genus Micronycteris; species Micronycteris hirsuta. Next base: position 1,922 of record PVJI01001484.1, read on the forward strand.
GCTCCTTTGGTAGTCTCAGGCATTTGCCCTACAAAGGAGGAGAAGAAATGGCTTCCCCTCCACCACACTATTCATTCCATGTCTTCTAGCAGCCATTTCCCTTAGGAAAGACAGTTTGGGTGGAGTAGGTATTGGAAAGTAAGACCATCCAATCCAGCACTGTGTTCCTAGAATGTCCTGTTTTGGATCTTTGCACTTTAACCTGAGGGTACAGTTTTTTTTTTTCCCCCAACAGCAAAGATTTAATCTCTATCTGTTTAGTTCTTAGTGTTTAATGAAATATGTATATGAACAAAATACAGAAAACTAAGATTCTAAGATATTTTAAAGGAAATGTAGTTGCATCTACATCAAGTATATGTAGTAACATAAACTCAATTATTGAAAAATCAAAATCCTATTCTATTTACTTTGGTAAATAGCTATTATTATATTGTAATTGGCATTAATCCCATAAACAGACTATGCTTTTTTCCTTCAATGCTGTAAATAAATTAACAAACTGTTCTGAAATTTTATTTTTAATACCAAAATTTTAAAGCAAAATGACCTTCAAACTGAAATGACTGATTTATTTTAAATTCTAAATAAGTGTCAATTCAAATTAATGAGACTTTACTTTGAAGATAAAATATAAAATAAAATATCCTTATATTGGATTAGTAACCAGTATTTCCTAAATCTATTTGTACTAATTATTTTCTAGGACAATCCTGAATAGCAAAGATATTTTTCTTTCTCACACTTGATCTTAGCCAAAAGGCCGAGAAGCGATATTCATTCTCTATTAATTTAACAATTATTCATTATAATTCAGATGGCTTGAAAATATCTTACTTGCCCCAGAATAAAAGAAAAAGCTTAAAAAATGACTAAAAGAGTTATAATTTTTATTTGAACAACCATTACCCATTTTTGCTCGCCTCACACCTCACTCTTACTTCCAATCCAGGGTTTCATAATTTTGGCAAAAAAAAGAACAGACAAGTAATGAAAGAAATGTATGGAACTACCTCTTTTTTACCACCAATTCAAAGCTTCACTTTTAAAGGCCAAGTGACAACTGTATTTATTATTCAATAAACTTGTAATTTCTGCCTGGCTGGTGTAGCTCAGTGGATTGAGCACGGGCTGCGAACCAAAGGGTCGCCAGTTTGATTACCAGTCAGGGCACATACCTGGGTTGCAGGCCAGGTCCCCAGTGAGGGCCATGTGAGAGGCAACCCCACATTGATGTTTCTCTCCCTCTCTTTCTCCCTCCCTTCCCTTCTGTCTAAAAATAAATAAATAAAATCTTTAAAAAAAATAAAACTTGTACTTTCTAACAATGACTGCAGATTTTATAATGGTCAAGCCATTGTTTGTTTGTTTTTTTTTTGTCAGGAAGCTTGCCATGATGGAATTATCTTTCGAAGTGCATACTGTGATTATTCAATAGTACTAAAACACTCATACTGTGAGTACTAATTTGCACAAGGTACCATTGCACTTGCCACTGATGAAAATACAGATAACAAACTACATTGGAATTTGAAAACATGTCTACTATCACTCGTTATCCAGAGTAGAAGGAACTGCCTGTGGTAACTGGGTAAAAATAGGATTGCTGACATCTCATATTTTTCCAATGAGAGAATTTCATGCATGAAGAAAGTCTAGCTACTTTTAAAGACTGTTTGTGTGTGTGTGTGTAGGAACTATCAGCCTCAAAAAATAATTTGAGAAAAAGCCAATATATTACACGATGCCCCCCCCATTAAATTTAGAATGTGTGTTTGTAAAACAATACCTATTTTGTGGCAGATACTGGGAGGATTGATAAAGTTTCCACAACTGGCATGTCTAGTAGAATGATAGACATATCTACCAATTATTACAAACGGTTATGAGTTATAATGCGATTACCAGATGCAGTGAGAGCTGTATTAGTTAAAATTACACTAGTGGCTATAATGGATAAAATCCAAAATTTGAGTTGAGATTTAACATCATGAAGGTTTATTCTTACCCTTACAGTGGCCCCAGGCAGGAGCTGGTGGTTGAGCAGTTCTCTTCTAAGAAATGATTTGGGGACCTGGTTTGTTTTTCCGATATAGTTATGCACTGAATAACGAGCTTTCAGTCAATGACGGTCCACATATACAGCAGTGGTCCCATAACACTGTAATGGAGCAGAAAAAGTCCTGTTGCCCAGTGATATCATTGCTGCAGTAAGATCACAGTGCAACACATTAGTGTTTTGTGCTCTCTCGGTCTATCCATACAGAGTAAGGTTATCAGCTAAAAATGCCTGGGGGCAGTCACCTGGGCTGGAGCTTCCCCAAGACACCTCACCTTTCTAAGTCAATGTTATTACTGGACTGACTCTTATGGCTCTTATTATGATTGCAAGATGCCCTTCCATGATAACCACTAGGAAACTTTGAAGAAAAATTAAGAAGTTATTACTTACAGCCCCTGGAGAGTACAAGACACAGACGAGAGCACACAACTAGATCCCGTAGAGAAAGAAAGAGAGAGAAAGAGAAACAGAGAGAAGGAGCGAGTCCCTGCCATGAATTTGCGTGTGTGTGGGCCTTAGGTTCCACTTTTATTGGGGTTGAGAGTAGGGGTGTAGGCTTTTGTGATTGTACTCTTTATTGGTAAATTTCAAATGAAAGAGTGGGAATTCAAAGCACAGGGTGAAAAAAAAAACAAGTACTCCAAATTTTTCAGTTATGTAAATCAACCAAGATCTCTAACAAAAATGAGCATCCATGGGGGGAGGCCGCCTGGCTCTTTCTCTAGCCACGTGGCTGGCAATGCATTTATTCATTCGAGTGGCTTTCCTGAGTGAAAGCAGATGCTTCTGTGAAATGGATGCCAGCCTAGAAATGGATGCCTAGGCAATCAAAGCTTAAGTCAGACATCCGTGTTACCAAAAGGAGAGCCAACTGTCAGGGACTACACTACAATTACTCAGGTGTTTGTGGTGATGCAGGTGTAAACAAATCTATTGCACTGCCAGTTGAATAAAAGCATAGCACATAAATTACAGTACTGTAAGAGTGGAAAATCATAAAGGTGAGAAGTTGTAACCCACCTCACTATTTTTTGACATTGTTTCTTTAAGTATTGACGCTAATACGCAGCTTATAGATGAACAGCATGTTTGTTCAAGAATCCTAGGAACTAACTTTAAAAGATACAGACCTTGACCTTCAGGCATCCTGGGTCTGGGAGATTTGCTGACCCTCAACCATGGAACCAGGATGACGTGAAGTTGGAATGATATGAAGCCAGGATGATGCACACCAGACCATCACTTGCCTTATCTGAAAGGACTGTACTCATCTGCACATAGAGAACTTTTCAACACTCTTCCTGGACCTGTTTGTTCTGTTCCCTTCTCCCTCCTTATAAAAACCTCTGCTTCCACTGAGATGTGGAGATGGGCTTTGTGATGAGTCCCCAATCTTCCCAGGGAATGGGTTTTGAGACATGAGTCCCCCACGTTTCCAGTGGCTGGCATATGAAAATAAACCACTTTCCTTTACATCAGCACCTGCCTCTGGGTATTGACTTTTATAGTGGCTGGCAACCAGCCCTTCTGTTGGTTACAGATGTAGGCTTCAACACCTAGGTTTGGGGAAGAGCATTCTACAAGGTTCACACAACAACGAATTCACTTCATGACAGATTCCTGGGAATGTATTCCCAGGTTTAGCAGCACATGACTGCAGTGCTATCTTCCGTACATAGCTCCTGAGATCTCCTTCTAGGGGTTCTATAAACCAGACATCCGATAGTGGAAAATGGTATGAAAAATGACAATTGGAAGAATTTATGGCCACACATAAGAATACACACATTGTTTCCACTCACATTCTACAGCCATGTCAAACAACCAACGAGGCTAAGGAATGTTTTATTGTGGGCCAGACAGGAAAAGAAATGCATCTGCAGCAAGGTCTACACGCTAATAGAGGAATAAAGGAAACTTTTACAGGGGCATTAATCCCTCTATTTAGTTTTCCAAGTCATTGTCCAATTTCCAGGTGGACAATGCATTGTAAAGAGCATTCCTGGGTGAAGTAATAGCTGTGTAAATACAAGGAAACATGGAATTACTCTGGGTATCGGTGGAAGAGTAGGTTGTATGGTGTGACTGGAGTACGGGATGCAAGGCAAGTAGGGCATGAATCTGGAAGACCAAGGACCAGATCATTTAGTTCATTGCCACAAAACTTACTGCATATGTTTCATTTTGCACCTGTAGGAGTTGAAATTAGGAAGAACATAAAGAACAAGCCTCACCCTCGAAGAGCTTCCAGTTCAGTGGGTATCACAAAAAAGAGAAACTTTTTTAAGAAATAAAATCAACTACAGAAAGACTTAAGAAAAGAATTATTAGGGTTTTGTGTCTGATTAGATGGGAGGAAGGATCACAGGGATAGACTGATGGTGAAAAGAAGAAATATAAAATGGACTCCCAGACTTCTCATTTGGAGATTGGGTACCTAGGAGAGAGAATATAGAATAGAAATATGCTGGAGGACAGGTAGAATTAATGAATGAAATTAATTTTAAACTTTTTGAGTTCCAGGAAGTTATGGGACATTCACGTTAAGTCTAGCAAGTCTTAAAATTCACACATAGAGTGTGATTAAAATTTCGTTCTGCTCGCTTCGAGAGCACATGCACCAAAACTGAAATGGCACGTGGAAGATTAGCATGGGCTCTGGGCAAAGATAACACGCAAATTCATGAACTGCTCCATATTTTAAAAAATAATTTGTTCAGTCTCGGCTGGCTAGAATTCCTTCTGTCTCTTTGCTTTCAGCATCTTTTACTTCAACTTTTTCCCAGTTGGTCAATAAACACTTTTTTATTGTATAAAAAATACAACTATCCCATAAAACCTCATGCAGCTCTCACTCCATTAAACAAAATACTTTTAAAAAGAAAAAGAAAAAGAAAGGACTTCCTTACTTTTCTGTCCATTATAGATTTCTGTGTAATCACAAGAATGAAACTACTTTTGTGATTGCATGCAATGAGTAATTTTCTAAATAACAAAACTAATAGATTGTTTTCACTCAGCCTACTGGGTGTTTTGTTTGGGGAATGTGACATCGTCGGACCATCTCTCTTTGATTAACACGACCCTCCATTTTGAGGGTGAGGACACTGCCCTCCTCTGGTATTCTTACCAACCAATCCTTCTCTTTTCCTTGAATGACTCCTCTTCCTCCACCCCCTTCCCTGATTGGTCCCCTTTCGTTCTCCCAGAGAGCAACCTCCGCTACAACTCTGTCCTTAGCAATCAGCTTCATCAAGGCTCTCACTCAAATGCCCCCATAGAACAAGGAGGTAGCCCAGATGGATGGCAAGTATTTGTCCATGCATATTCTAAGTGAAGAGTTGGATTTATGGCCAAAAGGAGAGATTACTCTCCAGCTCCCTTCACTATCCACCATATGAAAATGCTAAGCAATAGGCTCACGCCACTTGACTTATTAAGTAAAGCTCACTTTTTATATATGATATTAATTAAATGGTAGCCCATTTATATGTCAAAATCTGTTTGAGAAGAAAAAGAACAATCCATTCCTCCAATTTTTTAGTTTTTAGTCTCTGACACAAACAAATGACTCTTCAATTCATACCTACTGTCCTGACCTCTTTCCTTCGGTATATTACCAGCGCTCTAGCTGTGAACTGGACACCTTCTTGTTACCACACAGGCACTGCATGTTCAACACTGAGATGTGTGGAATGTAGCAGGTCCAAATTCTATTCTCTCTCTGAAACATGCTTTAGGACATACTCTAATTGTTGTATACCTATCATCTTTATTGAGTGTCAATGACAAGATCTAAAGCTAATAGTTAAGCAAAAATTCAAAGCTTTGAATAACTTTTATGCAATAGGTCATTTGAAGGTGTTGGGCAATCTATGCATAACAAGAATAATAGTAATAGTAGGTATAATAAGAACAATAGTAGGTGGTATGCACTATTTCTATTACTGTATTAGAAAATGTGTTAAGAATTTTATGTGAATTAACTTTAAGAATCCTCAAAACAACTGTAGGATAAAAGTGCTTTCATTATCCCCATTTTATAAAGGAGGAAAAAGAGACTCCAGTAACTTCCCAGGGTAATCTTAGTAATGAATGGACAGATTCTGGATCCAAATCCAGACCTAACGGACCCAAGAGCCTTGCAGACACTATGCTCTGCTGTCAGCTCCACCTATATGAAACTTGAAATGGTTGAAGCTGAGGTTCAAAATGTTTTGAACAATTTTGATGAGACATCTATCATAAATAATCAATTCTCATTCTGGAATGCTGCTGCGAAATCATGACCTTTGCCCAAGGCAGACTGGTTACTCTCTATCGGTGTGACACCAGCAATCATGACGTTTCCTTCTTCAAGTTATGAAACCTCTCCTTTTTCCCCAAAGGTGTCCTGCCTCCCATCCTGGAGCTGCTGGTTGGGTGGCCACCCAAGGGCCACATCTATCTCATCCTGCAGGGCTGGGGATACGTGTCAATTTGCTAGGGCTGTCATGGCACAGTACCAAAGGCTGGCTGGCTCAAACAGTACAAATTTATTTTCTCATAGTTCTGAATGTTAAAAGTTCAAGATGAAAGTGTTGGCGGTGTTGGTTTCTTCTGAGGCCTCACTCCTTGACTTGTAGGTGGCCATCGCCTCCTTGTGTCTTCACGTGATCTTCTCCTCTTGTGCATGTCTGTGTCTAGATTTCCTCTTCTTTAAGGACGTCAGTTATATTGGATTAGTGCCTCTTTGATGACCTCATTTTAACTTAATTACCGCCTTAAAGAACCTATCTCAAGATATATAGTCACATTCTGAGGTATCAAGGTTTAAAATTTTAATGAATAAATTTGGAGAAATATAACTTGGTCCAAAATTGGAGAAATATAACTTAGAGAAAATAAAGCTGGTCAATTTCTGATTGATATTGTATATATTTACCCTTTGCCCCTAAATACAGATACTGGTCCCATTTGGGGATATATTTTTTTAAAGATTTTATTTATTTATTTTTAGAGAGAGGGGAAGGAGAAGGAGAGGGAGAGAAACAGCAATGTGAGGTTGCCTCTCACATGGCCCTCACTGGGGACCTGGCATGCAACCCAGGCATGTGCCCTGACTGGGAATCGAACTGGGACCCTTTGGTTCCCAGCCCACGCTCAATCCACTGAGCTACACCAGCCAGGCCCATTTCGAGATATTTTTCAAGCAAGGTTAAGTGATGTCTTCTTGAGGATAGATAAAAACATGGAAAAACAAAGGTCATACCCTATTCTCTGAGATTCCTAGCTCCAAGGTTAACACAGGGTTGAAGATTAGCTGTAAACTACAAAGGTTCTCTTCACAGCCGTGTGGAGAAAAGCTGTCAAGGTCAACATGAGGAAACAGACATGAGAAATGGAGAGAAGGAGAGAGGTTTCTGATGATATTATTTGACCCCAGATTTCCAGCATGCCTAAACCAAGTGAATCCCTGTAATTTTTACCTGAGGCCACACATTTTTGTTTTATTAAACTAGTTTGAATTAGAATTCTGTCACTTCCAATTGAAAGAGGCCTAACAAATGTACCTGGGAAAAATAGGTACCCTTGGCAGAATAGGTTAGGTAGGCCGACTAATGACGTCTTGGTGTGACTATGAATCAGACATAGGTTACCAGACACTTTTAATAATCAATGCCCCTATTGAAGAATGTTATATATGTTGTTTATAGGGTATTTATAAATCAGGTACTCATTACCCTGCAAAGTATTTTCCCATATGAAACTTCCTGAGGAGGGAGGGATGATGGCAAATCCTTACTAACTTGAGAACTTAAATTCTTCAAATAACTTTTTTTACATGCTCAGTTTAATATATAATACCATAAACAGGAGAAATTGATCAACATCTCTCACAATATAAATGCAAAATAAGGCAAGCTGTCATTTTTCAACTTTGGAATTTGGAAAAACGTACAATGATTCTAGGGCTGATCTTGAAGTATATTCTAGCCATTTTTCTTATTAGTCTATGGTAGATTGACATTTCCTGGGCAACTTGTGATTGGGTGAAGCCATTACTCTAGCCCACGGAGTTGTGAATATAAGCGATATTTCCCCTTCTAAAACAGAATATCTAATTACTGATGTAAAACCTTCCAGCCCGGCTGGTGTAGCTCAGTGGATTGAGCGCGGGCTGGGAACCAGAGGGTCCCGGTTCGGTTCCCAGTCGGGGCACATGCCTTGGTTGCGGGTCAGGTCCCCGGTGAGGGCCATGTGAGAGGCAACCATACATTGCTCTTTCGCTCTCTTCCTTCTCCTCTCTCTGAAAATAAATAAATAAAATCTAAAAAAAAGTTAAAAAAAAAAAAAAAAAACTTCCAGAGAGAGGATGACACAGGGCAGACTATTTACCCAGCCCACAAAAGATAATGTAGTTTGTGCAACATAAAGACCCAAGCTGTTGTAGCTCACTGAGAATGACATAGCCTATTCTGGACAAAATAAAATGTAAAAAATATAACAGACTAGTCTGACAATGTGAATTAAAACTGCACGTTTTGTACATTGTTAATGGCAGGTAAATTGAGGAAACCTTTTTGAGTATACTTTTGCAGGATGTCCCAAGAGGTCATTTAATTATTCATTTTCTCCTGGTAATATATCCTAATATAAAAAAGGAAAATAAAAAGTAAGTGATAACAACAGTTCTACTTTCTAGGAAGTTAAGGGTCAAATTTGTTTTAATAAAAGTCCGATGTATTGTAAGTTAAGAGTATCCATCCTGAGTTCAGGCCATGCATTAATGAAGGTTCTCCAGAGAAAAAGAATCAATAAGATAATTATATATATATAATATTTAATATATATATAAAATTTATTATGAGATTTATCATAGGAATTGGCTCATTTGATTGTGGAGGCCAAGAAGATCCATAGTCTGCCATCTACAAGAATGGAGAACCAGGAAAGATGGTGGCATAATTCAGTACAAATTTAAAAGCCTGGAAACCTTGGGGTAAATGGTGTAATTCCAGTTACGAGTCAAAAAGCTTGAGAACCCAGAGGGTTGATGTCAGAGAGCAAGAGAAGACGAATGTCTCAGCTCAAGCAGAGAGAGCAAATTTGCCCTACCTCCACCTCTTTGTTCTATTTAGGTGTTCATTGATTGGAAGATGCCTACCCATATTAATGAGTGTGATTTTCTTTGCTCAGTCTACTGATTCAAAAGTCCATCTCTTCTGGAGACACCCTCAGAGGCCCACTCAGAAATAATATTTTACCAGATCTCAGGGCACTAATCAAGCTGGCACATAAAATCTTCCCCTTGTGAGTTAATTTTTTCAAGGAAATCAAAGTCCATACTTATTCTTCTGTAATTACTGCTGGGTTCTGGCAGAAGCATCTCCCTCAGACAGTAGGATGAGTTTTGAGCTTCTCAGCAGCCGTGTCCTGAAACTTTTTGTTACTGGAATGCATGTGGTCGCTCATTCACATTGGTACGTCCAAAGAGTTAACAGATGATCACACAAGAAAACCAAGGCACACACCTTTAAACAGTTTGACCTGTTTCTTAAACTGGTTCCTTTTCTCCATTCTCTCACCATTTACAAGCTTTCAGCGACTAATTTGGTTTTAATTTCTTGATGCTGTAATTACAATCAATATCTCTCCCTCTCTCTCACCAGGAGGCCTGTCCATGTGTTTTTCGAACATGGTCCTGAGATCTCTGGGGTAAGTATATGAAAGCAATGAGTTTTTTGATGTTCAAAATTGTCTATAGTTTACCTTCACCACCCTAGCACTGACAATCCTATCAAAACAATAACAAACTCTGCCCTGAATGTAATCTTCTGCCTGGCTTACCTTTAATAGTTTCAGTTTTGTCTGTCTTCCCTTAAAGTCTCAATGTTCTCATTTTTTTTAGCGTGTTCCCTCAGGACATAAGACTCTTCATGCTGACTATCCACCAGTAATAGCTTTGTTACTTCTAAACCCATTCAGCAATTCTTTGAAGAGTTTATGCTGTATTTTCCCTATCAAGTTTGTTCAGATTTTCTGTAACCCTATAATGTTGCTTCCCCATCTTCCAGGGCAGCTCACCACTTGCTCCTTCTATAAGTATGATTGGAGTGCAAGGTGAGTAAATGGAATCCAAGGGTATTCCTGGCTGGAGCCTGGGAATTAAGATAAATTACATTAGCCATGCAGGCAAGATCCAAATCTGCTTATACTCCCAGTTGCCCCTACTTCTTCATCAAATCAAGATGGGATCCTCAACCATATATCAAAGGAAGGGAAATTTTTAAAATTTAACAGTTTGAGCTTTGGAGCATGTCATTAGATTAGCAGAGTATGTAGCATTAGGGGAATACATTAGGTAAAAATGAGATAAGGAATCATGGGAGTTTTATGTTGTGTTTTGAATTCGATTCTGTTAGAGACACTCTTTGTAACACCTAGAGCCTTCAGAGTTCAAGAATCTCTGTGATTTGCTACAGTAGTTTAAAATAAAATTGTTTTCCTGCAGTAAATATAGTAAATTGTCTCAATTTATTGAAATCAGGAGGTAGGTTCTTTATATTAAGACACATGTTTTTAAATATTTCATGATAAAAGTGGAAGGTATCTTTTTAAATTCTAAACTGGGTCTCAGTCAAACACCAAGATGTTATGTTTTAAGGAGCTAATGGTACCCTTTTCCCTCCACAACTCAGAAACAATTGAGAAATAGACACAGAAATTGGATAAAGATTATAACATCATATTTATCATTTGTGAAACAGCTTGAAGATGTGGCCTTAGATCTCGAGTCAAGCGCCTTGTTCATTCATCCAGACACTGGCATGTGTGGCCCCGGCAGAGGCAGAGCCCTCCCACGGGACTGGGGGTAAACCTAAGCATGCCCTCCTACAGGCAGGCAGATCTGAAAACACGGCATAAGTTTCTAATGTGAGTGGGAAGCACAAGACGGCTTTCTTGGGTACTTGAAATGTTCTATTTCTTGATCCGTAATGATTGTTTAAGTATCAATATGTAAATATCCATCATGCTGTACACTTAAGATTTATATACTTCTCCACATGTATTAATCTGGTAAGGCCATAACAAAACACTACAGACTAGGTGGCTTAAACAACTGAAATTTATTTTTTTGCAGTTCTGGAGGCCGGAAGTCCAAAATATAAGGTGCCAACAATGTTCACCTGAGGCCTGTTTCCTTGGCTTACAGATGACCATCTTCTCTCTGCGGAATCTGCATGTGGTCTTTTCTCTGTACACGCGCACCCCTGGTGTCTAACTTCTTATAAGGACACCAGTCACACTGGAATAAGGTCCCATCTTTATAACCTCGTTTGACTGCAATGGCTCTCTTAAAATCCTTACCTCCAAACACAGCCACATTGAGGGTCAACATAAAAATTTGGGGGATACACAGTTCAGCCCGTAGCCACATATATATGGCATACTTCAATAGCAGAGTTTAAAAAGAGAGAGAAAGATGAAGCAAATGGTCATAAATGGTAGCACTTTAACGTAAAGAGATTAAATTGGCTATGTGAATTTAAGATATCCTTTGCAAGAAAAAACTTTGATAGGGAAAAGGGTTCAAAAGAGCTGGAAGCCTATGGGAAAGAAGCAGACGAAGGGGGACCAAGCAGGGTTGATGGGAGGAAGGATCGGGAAGTAACCAAACGCCTTTGTCCTGGAACCAGCTGGTGCACCAGGTGCAGTCCACAAGCTGTTCACTTCCAGTGATAGAGATGGAGCGAGGTACAAGCAAGAGTGAGTGGAAGTAGGTGCTCAGGGACACGTGAGAGGCAATGGGAAGATAATAGTAGGAAAGAGGTGAGAGAGAAAAAGAGCAATCAATGGGAGGGAGCGGGGGGGGGGCGGGGAGAGAGGAGAGGGAAGATGGAGGGAGGGAGAAAAGAGAGGGGGAGACAGGAAGATGGAGGAGAATAAATAAATATGACTACACAAGAGGCAAATATTTGGCTTAATGTTTAAGTAAATAAACTCTGGAGGCCAACTGCCTCGGTTTATGTCCCAACTCAGTCACTGAACAGCTATGTGAACATGGGGAAATCACTAAATTGCTCCATGCCTCAGAGTCATAACCTGTCAAATAAAGTAAAGAATACTACCTACCACATAGGGTAATTTATAGAAGCAAATGAGCTAATACATGTACTGCGTGGCATATGTTTCAGCAAGCACTGTATTATTATCACTTGAGTTAAAGACTTCATCTGGAATCCAAAGCATAAACCAGAAATGAGGACCTACCTGCCTCAGAAGATCCAGTGAATATGCACAGCTTGGAAAATAGCCCATTCCTTTTTTCACTCCCATGCCTGCTTCTCCTGCTGGGCCCAGGTTTGTGTAATTACTACCAGCTCCGAACACAGCAACCCTAGACAGATTGCTCTGTTTAGCTGGTGCTGAGGTGGCTGGGATGTACGCTGCAGTTCTCAGGTGATTTTATTTAAGCCTGATATCTCCCAGCATAGACCTGATTTCTCATCTAGGAAATGCTGATATCTTGCCTTCCTATGATGAGGCTAAGTGAGAAGTCCGCAGTCCTCAAATGTAATTTTTCTACATAGGTTATCTTGCTGGCATTCTATACTGGAGCAGACAAACACAAAAATCCACGGAGGACCACTTTATTCCCCTCCACCTCACAGTGCTGCAGGCTGACAGATCACACTAACCCCTGATGAGGCTCCTTCCTGAAATGTGAGAGTGCGAGTGTTATGCTTATTTTCTACATGGGCACTTCTTTCCTTGCCAGTGAGCATCTCCAGGGACCATAAGACCATGCAGTCACTGGGAGCTGGAAAACCACAGGTAATGTTTACCGTGTGTGTTTATGAAAAGGTGTTAACAACTAATTGGCATTATTACCATGAGTCTGAGGAACATTTGGAGGAACATTTTCTTGGCATAGATTTTTAATAGCTTTTAAAAAGGAAATGGTCCTATAGAAGATGCCAAATTTGTGGCTTCATCCAGTGCAATTCAGATGGCAGACAGGATGTGGTTCAGCAGTTATGGGGGTTGTAGTGAGTCAGCTATGGAGACAAATGTTTCCATGGTGACCTTCCCCATTCATTCAGTGTGAGGCCTCTGTACACCCATGAGGATTAATGACATGGCATTAACACTGATAATCATAATGAAGAGAGCTGTCTGAGAGTGGCACAACTCTACCCTGACATTTGTGAGGAAATAGGATGGAGGAATTTAGCCGATATATCGAGGAAGAAAATATTGAAAACTACGGGGAAAGAAAATTCTTTTTTTTTCTTTTATAGCATAGTTTTCCTGCCAGAATAGACCCTGCTGCTGACAGACTTCTATAGTCTCCCCTCTGGGAATTCTCAGTATTACAACAAAATGGAGAGGGAAATAAATAACCCAAAGAAGTGATTGAAAAAAATCAAAAGAACCAGGATGAAAGAATATGGGAGAGGCACAGATTTAAACTCTCCTCAGTTATCATGGTATATTTGTTTGTTTGTTTGTTTGTTTACATGGTTTGAAAGGTTAGGTAGTCCTTTTAGGAAAAGCCTTTTTACTGAGAGACTTGCCTTTTTCTATAGCTTCATGGCACCTCTTTTGTCCCTTTCAGGGAATAAAATTCTTTTCACAGTGTGCTAATAGCAACACTTGGTTTCGGTGCACAGAGACGTGGGGTGTTGCACAGACTGATAAAGGGAAACATGAGGAGCCTACACTCTAACTCAGATGCCGGCCTAGGTAAAATTCTAGCCACAAAGAGAGATTGTGCTTTCCCAGGGCAGGATGCAGATCTTCACAGGCTCCCCGAGGACTGAGCCTTGTGATTGAGTTAGTTGTGTGCATGCTTATCTTTATCACATTGCAAGATTCCATAGAGCAGAAACTTCATCTTGTTCCTTTTTAGCATTGCCAACTCCACTCCCAACACACACACACACACACACACACACAAATATACACAAGCACACATACAAACAAGGGAACCCAACCACACACATCAACCTGGCCTGCCTCCGCCTTTACTCACTGTGCACCACATTACTACATTATCTATTAAATGAGTGGATTTGATCAGCATTTAAAACCTCGGATGAGGCAATGAAGCATTTTGTATATGAAGTTTTAGAAACCCATAGAGGCGAACAATAATGGTTTATAAAACTACGCAACACTGTCTTGCCTTCTTAAATGTTTAGACAAGTGCTTTTGACATAAATACAATGAAGCACAAGAGGCAGTAAATGAAAAACATGCGTGAAAAAAAATCAGAAGGCTCTCACGGCAGCTGGACTTGTTAGACTGATTAACTGATGTCTGCAGAATGCTGATGGTTGGACCTACTGAGCATTTGTTAATCCATCAAATATTTATCGAACACCTACTTTAACAGCTATTTGCTCTGTGCCAAGCACTAAATACTTATGCAAATTAACTTGTTTAATCTTCCATAACAGATCAACGTTCTTATTAAAATACCTATTTTTCACGTAAGTAAACTAAAGTACAAATAATTTAATCTACATGGAGCATAAAGATGGAGCTGGAAGTTGAACCGAGCAGCCTAGCTCCAGACTGTAAGCTCCTAAACACTTTGTAAGACTGCCTCCTGTGCTAGGAACCGGGAATAAAGTGATAATCAGGAGGTACAAACATTTCCTTTGTTTTCGTGAAGCTTGGAGTTTTGAAGAGGTGACATGCTGTAATTAAAACCAATTACAAACACAAGTGGCCAAGTGCTGTGATAGCCAAGGAATAGCTCTCTAGGGACAGGGCAATGTAAGTCACCCTAATTTAAGGATTATGAGGCTCATTATAATGAGGAAAAGATAGATGTAATGAAAGAAGTGAGTGCCATTTTCCTCTGACCTTGTTTCCTGCTGGTCTTTTGTGATGAGGTATGCACAACTCAGCCAGAGGCGTTACCATGTTCAGGAGTTAACCTTTCCAAGTCGTTCACGAGGTCAGATGATAAACTTTGAGAGACATACCTCTGGTAGGTGAGTCACAGGACAGAAAGATAGCATCTCGTTAGACAAGGAATGTCACATCAGGTGGAACCTGTTAGGAGAGACTATTAGGAATGCCAGGAGAACAGATGCAGACATTCTAGGGAATCAATAAAGGATACCGATATGTTTTTAAAGGTTGTTTTATTAGAGAGAGTGGAAGGGAGGGAGAAAGGAGGGAGAGAAACATAGATGCAAGAGAGAGACACCCATTGGTTGCTCCTCACATGCACCCCAACTGGGGACCAAGCTGGAACCCAGGCATGTGCCCTGACTGAGGATCTAATTGGCGACTTTTCACTTCGTGGGATGACACCCAACCAACTGAGCCACACTGGCCAGGGCAGACACATCATGTTTGGCTAGGGTTAAAGCGATTGTTAAAGACATAGGAAACTTTGGGGAACCAGGCATGTGTTAAAGAAAATCCCTCTAAAAGTCAATCTAAATCTTGACAATTCATTACACATTTTCACTCATCACCATGAGAGTCATTACACAATGAGCACTTCTGTCTACCAGGCGCAATGATCAGACTAAGGAAAGAAGTGTTATTATTGTTATCCTGATCAAAACGATGACATCCACATTTAAAGGCATGTTAGGCAAGCCCTGAGCTGTACCTCTGTATTTTATTGCCGTTACTTTACAGCATATCTATTAGTCTCTTGCATCAAAGCTAAGACTGCTAAGTATTAGGGAAAGGGATTCTAACATCTTTTATAAAATGTAGCAATACTTAAATAAGTATATTTTTATTATGTAGGCATATTGCTTAACTATGTTATTCCTTTTTTGTGCGGCAGGGTCAACATAAGTTTATTTCACTGAAATAATGTACTTACTTCTTTAAAAATCTATTCCTGAATGAATTTCAAGGACAGCCCTCAAAACCTAATTAGTTCACTCCTATTGTGGACCAGAAAATGACTTCCTTATTTTAACAATAGGAAGTATTTATATGACCCGTAGGACCTGGGGTGGTACTTTGGGAATTATAAAAGCGAAAATTTCCTTTTATGTTTGCAATTCTCTAACTACAAATTGCCAGTGGTCCGTGGTGTTTCTGGCTGGCTCGTGAAGGATTTGATGTGCTGTCTTTTGTCTTTACCCATCCTGTCACTGCCTCACTTTCCTGTCCTTTTCATGGTTCCTACTGAGTTCTGGAATCTCTTTTTGGTTGCTTTTTCTCCTTTGTACAAAATGTTGTCTTGTCTTTTCAACATTTCAAAAGGCCTCCCCAGTGACTTGAATTTTTAGAAAGCTACAGGGTCGTAGCTCAATGGTAAGCTTAAGATGACAGTGAAATCCCTAAACAGGGACTACTCATTCTGAATAGGGAGACCTAAAATAAAAACTTTCTGCAGCTGGGACTGTATGCCCAGACAACTATCACTGAAATGCAGAGGAAATCAAAGACATAAATAAAAAAACAACCTTGCTAAAAAGGACTAAGGTGTTTATTTGGTGCCAAGGTAGAAACCTGGAAAAGGCCAACTTCATAGTAGGTGGTTTATCACCTCCAGAAAGTTTGATGAGGTGGAAGTTTTATTTATCCAAGAAATGGCATCCCCAAGAATGTAATGATACAGCAAAGACACTCTAAGTCAGCCCTACTTCTCGAAAACAACTGGAGAGCTCCACATTGCCTAGGCAGCTCTCTTTACTTTTCTTCCTTCTGCACAAGGAGCCCTAGTTATTTATCGTTGATCTTTTTCTCCATGGGTTTTTCCATGGTAATTCTTTTGAATGGTCTGTCTAATTCTGGGTTTCCCTCTTACTCACATCATTCTTTCTTGGAATCCAATTTCACATCATCCCAGTTTTAGGATCCTTTTACCCCACCCTTTTTGATATATTTTGACTTCCAGTTGTTCAACTCCCCTCTTTTAATCTTGTCTTGCCTAAATTCACTTCTTCTTGTGGACTACACCCAGGCTCTGATAACATTTGAGAAAAAAGACACAAACAAAAATGTGTGGCTGCTGCTACTAAAAATCTATGTTCACTTCTTCAGCTGGATCCTCCATGCTGCTTGGCAGTCTTATATGTGCTTCTTTCAGCTCAACAATGAGCCACAGATATGACTGCAAATCTTCACCCAGTTTTGCAGTTCTCTTCATTTTGTATGCCCTATTTTTTCTTAGCATATGCTCTTTACGAAGAAAAGTGAGGCTCTCTATAGCACATAAGACTACAAATTATTTCTAGCTATGTGAAATATAATGTATGTGGGAGCTAAAAAATGTAATACTTTTTCTCTCACTTTCTATATTCTTCTAGCTGGGCTAATCATTAAATTACCAGAGATAGGTTAACAGGAAACGGGTGTGGGGGGGAGGGGGTAGAAGACAGTATAGAGGGATAAGAGGTGATGGAAGGAGACTTGACCTGGGGCTCTGAACACACAATACAATATACAGATGATATATTATAGAATTGTACACCTGAAAACTATATAATTTTATTAACAAATATTATCCCAATAAATTTAATAAAAAATAAACAAGGTCTTTCCAGTGATCCATCAAAACATTAAGCTTTCCACACAAAACCCTAGGATCATTAAATAAGAGATGGGACAGAAACAAGGCTAAGTGTGAAGACAGAGGAACTTTCTTTCATTAAAATAGCATATATTGATTTGGAAAAGAAAACCAACAAAAAAGCAAACCTAAGCAATGTAACAATTAAAAATAATATAAGTTTTGAGGGAGGAAAAAAAGAAGCAGTATCTTAAGCTGAAGATGTTAAATTGAGACAAAAATGTTATCCTGGATGGTGTGGCTCAGTGGATTGATCTGGAGCTGCAAACCAAAGGGTCGCTGGTTCAATTCCCAGTCAGGGCACATGCTGGGGTTGCAGGCCAGGTTCCCCGGTGCGGGGAGCACAGGAGGCAACCACACGTTGATATTTCTTTCCCTCTCTCTCTCCCTTCCCCTCTGTCTGAAAATAAAGAAATAAAATCTTTAAAAAAAAAGAAAATGTGAAGGTTATATTACGATAAAACTGTTGAGATGGAGAAAGCACTCTATCTGAAATTTTTAAATATAAATTAGATCCCTATATACATTTTTCCCATTTTTCTTGGGGAATCTGGATTGGCATACAATCTACAGTTGATTGGCACAGAATGCTTCCAGATACCTGACCAAGCAGACGAAGTCAGTGGGAGAGAGTTCAAGAAAGGGAATGTTTGGAAAGGGACTATCTGGACAGATAAAATGCAAATGCAAACCTGCTTGATCATTTCAGAAACTGGTAGAGGAATGGATTTAAAATTCTAAAAAATTAAAGTCCAAAGCAGAAAAAAAAATTGTCTTTTAAAAGTTGTGTTTTAATGATGAATAATTTTGAGCAATTAAAGTTTAGACTAATTGCTATGGTGATTTTGGAAAAGAATGAAGCTAATGAGTTTCTGAATGTCAACTGCAATTTTTTAGTACTTTTAATTTGCAATCTCTTTATTTAATGGAGAAAGCATTGAAGACTCACTCTGAATGTATTCAAACTGCATTTTTGCTTCTACAGCTGTACTTTAGCATAGGGATTATATTTTACTATAATATCCACTCAGTTTTTGTAAGTAAAATCTCAGAAAGTCTCCTTTAGGAGTGTCAAATTATATACTCTGTCAGATTCCAAAAATAACTTTGCTTCACATTATACAGGATAAGAATCTGGCCTGATATACTAATCCTATGATTGAGAAGAAAATAGTTGACAGATTGCTTGACCTAGCAAATCATTCAGATAACTCTGCTAGGAGGAATGGCCCTGCCATTTCTCTGTAATATAAATTTTTGATTCATATCAATTTTCACTGAAGGCAACTTTGAGGAAAATGCCTAAGGATTTTTGAATTTGCTATATTTTAAATGTATTTCAAGTAGATAGAAAGCTATCCCCTCTCTTCCCCACTTTTTGCAGAGGCAAATGGGAAAAATAATAGAATTATAATTTGTCTTTTTCTTCCTGCCTCAGATGTTAATTACAATAAATGTAAAAATACAGCACATCTACCGATACATTTAAATCTGCTTCCGCCTAGACATTTACCTGAAGATCAATAGTTAGAAACCCTCAGAAACTATGTGCATACATAAATAATTGGTGCTTTTCCTCACATTTCAGAAGTTTGCTTTTCATTTGCTAGTATTGATGTCTGCAGAGAAAGGTGCGAAATGACACTACAAAGTCTAATGCGCCAATCACAGGAACCCAATCATCCACGGGAAAGGAGTAATGAGCTGATTTTTCTCATTTTTCTGCCTGCATTTTCCCCTCTTGATTTTTCAGCACCAAGGTAATATTTGATATCAGAAAAAAATGCACCAAAACAAAAACATGAAAAGCCAAACACCGCATCAAACCCGGGGTGACTTTTCGTGTCTGCATTTCAGATTCACGCTGCCAATTATTTCAGGCCCAGGAATCTCAGAGACACAAAGATTACCTACTTGTACAAATGCATTATTTTCCCCTTAGTTGTCAGTGTGGCAGACAACACAAAAACAAACACAGAAAATATGTATTTGCAATGGGTTTATATTCAGTTTTAATGGTTTACTAGTCCAACATTCACTGAACTGAAAGATGGTAGAATAATACCGGCCTTGTGGTTTCTCTGACTATCTCCCTCCCCCTCCCCCTTCACCCTCTCTCTACCTTGCAATTAAAATGCACTAATGAGAAATACCACTGGTTTTGAGGCTTTTAGTTGATATACATCGGACTGATTTAAGAGCTCTGACCTTTTCCAGGCTAACTCAGGGGCACTGATCTTTGAAATCAACCTTATTCAAGATAAACATATATATACACACACACAAAGGAGGGATTCGATACAATTATTTGATCACTAGAGGGCATTAAAAATTAAAGTAATATTGTAGGTAATGGTCCATGTCACCTACAGATCTATGATGAAAAATTAAATCCAATTGTCTGTTTGTACAGTAGACATTGATGTATATTTTTCCTGCATCAGTATTTGAAGTAAATAAGCAAGTATTTCTTTAATGGATTGGTTGATTTGAGAGAGAGAGGAAGGGGAGAGAAAGAGAGAAAGACATGAATTTGTTGCCCTACCTATTTATGTATTCATTGGTTGATTCTTATATGCCCTGAGTGGGGATCAAACCCACAAACTCAGCATATCAGGACAATGCTCTAATGAACTGAACTACCTGACCAGAGCTACAAATAAACAAGTTTTAAAAGACAAATTCCACCCCTCCAAGGCAGTGGTCACTCATCAGGGCAACAGCGCACTTAGCACTTACGTGACAGCTCTGAGACTTTTGAGACTCTTTCAGCTTAGCAGCTCAGTATGCCATGTGCATTCAAAATAGATGTCTGAAACATTTAAATAATTTTAAAAATTATGCCATGGTATGTAAATAATTAATAAAATTTTAGAAATAGAAGAACTTTAAAGATTTCACAAATGGACCTCTTTCTTGGACATAAGAGAAACAAGGCTTTGGGAGAAGAAAGGGTCTGCCCCAGGCCAAGCCTTGAGTCAGTAAACAAGTTAGAACTGGAAAACAAAATCTTCCAGTATGGGACATATTCATCAGCACTAAATCACATTGAGATCAGAATGTATTCATTGTCTATTTAAAATCTTATTTTTTTCCCAGCAATTTATATTAATAAAAGCAGTCTTGAATGGGTTATTTCCTCACCAACTCTCTAAAATATAAGCTTTTATTTTCAAACTTCAGGGGGTTTTTTAATTAAAAAAAATACTTTCCGTTCAAGCCTTAAGGGTTTTATACATTATGAAAGAATAACTTAAAATTTGGAAGTTGACTTTAGAAATGTTTGTCAGTTTATATATCCCCTGAAAATCCATTTGACATTCAAGATGTTTATTCATCAAGGATTTAAGGGTACTTCATTATGCAAAGCCTAAAGTTTACACGCGTGATTGACATTCCTTTCTGTTTTTCCCTTCCTTTTTTAAGTCCAGTTGGAATTTGTTAACAAGTAGAAGACTAAAAATTTAGTGAAGAAAAAAACCTTTCAAAAATAAAGAAGTTAATGACTATTCATATTTCTTTGAGGGCTGTTATAGACTGTTTAAAGAAGGAATCACAAATTTGTATTTCCAGAAATTGACTCTCATCCATTGTGTAACTGTGTTGACTTTTTTAATGTGAACCTTTTTGCAAATACTGTTAAATTAATTTTTGAAAAGAGTATTTTGATGGTTATGTAGGATCCTACATCTAATGTTTAACAGACAGTAAAGAAATATTAATTGAAGTTATTTGAGACCATTGCCTGAGTCTTTTTTGTTGTACAAAGTACAAAGTCTGATAATTTAAAACACATTTATACATGAAAATGCCTCACCACTTACTGTGAGTCACTAGCGGAAATAATAGAGGATACAGATTTATGAGATCAAACCATAGGCAATCAACAAAGCCATCAAATAGTCCCCAGTGAACAAAATTATTAATTAATCTTCCTATATACCCCAATTTAAATGGTATTCCTTTGATAGAGATTTGGAAGTGAATTACACAGGCATACACCTGTACACACTGGCCTGGTTCTCTATATTGAGAGACATGCATAAGCGGTTGCTCTAAACTGAGAAATCGCCAGTCCTGCCCTTACCCAGAGTGTACCCAGCCGTTGCTCAGTGCCAGAAGCTGCTCTCCACGGGATACAGTTTTGTATGTAGACCTCTAGTCTAACAGTCATAATGATGTTTTTATCATAATCACTAAGCATTTAATTGCACTGAGCAATTTCGAACCAAAGTCTAGGTCAGGACAGATTGTAATCTCATACAGATAAGTCTGACGTGGACAACATAGAGGGTATGAAAACAACAAAAAATAAGCAATGAATAATTACAAAGATAAAACTTAGTATTTTCACTATATTTCTGTTCAGGGTAAATGCATTTTGGACAACTCATGTTTAATTGTTAAGTACTTTAAAGGGCCATGGGGTGCTATTATTTCCTCACTGCCCTTTCATTTTTTCAGAAACCATACTTTCCTAGCACTGTGTCACTGCATAAGAGGTAAGGGGAGTGGGGAACATCACGAAAAATAAGTCCAAAGAGTCATTTCTGTATAACATTTAAGTCATTATTAAAATGTATTTATTTTAAGGAAGAAGGGAAGGGAGGGGGAGAAACATCGATCAGTTGGCTCTCATACACATCCCAAAGGGACCTAGGCATGTGCTCTGACTGGGAATGGACCCTGCAACATTTCCCTTTGTGGGACAATGGCCAACAAACAGCCATGCCAGTCGGGGCTAAACCAATTGTTCTAAGAGCATATAACATACACACAGCTAATTACTATAGTACCTTCCCTCTTTATACAGTAACTGATGACTATAGTTGACAATCATTGTTTTTTCATTCGTAGAGTTGATTTAAAATATACGAATAAAAATCTTTTGAAAAAAGGAAGTAGAGCAAAGAAATATATATTCAAGAAAATAATTATCATAAGCATCCTTGGCTATTAAGTCTTCCTAATGTGATGTCAAACTCCTAATGTTACTGTAAAATTTTTTGCCTTATATCAATGAATCTTTATTCCAAGAAGAGAAGGTCAATTTGGATATTTTCATGTATTTGTATGTTCGAATAATAATTGGTTATCAAAAAGAGAAAAAAGTAAAGAGAAATGTCAGTATTTTGCTTGAATTTTTTAAATATAGGCTAGAATATTTTGGTATCTAAAGCCTACAATGTTAGATTCAAATAAAATGTATCAATATAAAAACTGATCGCTTCTCGGCCTTTTGGCTAAGATGAAATGTAGTATCTGTTCTTATCAGTTTAATATAAAAACTGATAAATATTTTAAAGACTGTCACTCTGTGATGGTAAAAAATTCAGTACTTTGTGCTTGCTAATGAGGAAACAAAATAATTATGGCTATAAAAAAACAAGTTTGCCCTGACCTGAAATAAAGATTATACCAGTTTTAAGTTGCTAAGTTTTGCTCAAATTACTTTCAGTTCTGCTTTAGTGCAACATATGTGTTTCTAAAAATCTCCACACTGTGCAAAACAACACAAAAACCACAGGGACTGGGGCATGGCACTCAAAACATTTCTCAGTGGAATATTTTTAAAATCAAGAAATAACGTAATAATAATGGTGAGGGAGTTTTATACTTGTGAAACACTACAACAAATTTGGCAATTTAGCTGGAAAATCATCCGAGGCTTGTGGCAGAGCTGCAACCTGTGAGCTCTGGAGAAGTGGTGGAAGGAAGGTTTTCCGAGTCGACAGGAGGCTGTAACACCAGCTGCAGGCGCATGTGGGCTGTGATTGTCCTTGGGATATGCGAGCGTAGGTTTTGTGTCATGCGTTTTGCACTCAGCTGTGTGCAGTCTCCCGCATTCACCTAATATTTCTAACAGACGAAAATACAATCACGCTCCACATGACAAAGTTTGGGTCGACGATGGACCACATGTTCAACGATGGTCCCAAAAGATTATAATGGAGTTAAAAAATTCCTATCACCCAGTGACGTCAGTAGCTGTCACAAGGTCATAGTACAAAGCATTACTCACATATTTGTGGTGATGCTGGTGTAAACAAACCTACTGCACTTCCTGTCATATAAAAGTACAGCACAATTTTGTACAGTACCCAATACTCGATAATGGTAATAAATGACAATGTTTCTGGTTTATGTATTTACCATACAATCCTTTTATCATTAGAGTGTACTTGGTCAACTTTTCTCCTTCTTAAAAGCTTGCTGCAAAGCAATATGCCTTGCTTACGGTGACTCTTGTTGCATCATTTCTGTTGTGCTGGATTTAATCTTGTGTCGTTTTGTACCGCACCATGCTGTACAGGCTTGTAGTCTGGGAACAACAGGTTACACCGTATAGCCCAGGTATGTAGTAGGCTCTGCCGACTAGATTTGTGTAAGTACTCTATGATGTTTTCTCCAGGAAATGGCCCAATGACATATTTCTCAGAACACATTCCCATCATTAAGTGGGACATGACTGTGACACATAGGCAAATGCAAAATTTTTGTTTTATGCTAAACTTGTTTTTAATTATATTGTTGCATTGGAACAAATCCACATTTTTAAAACCAACCGTTATAGCAGAACTGACTATACAATTTTTGTCGAATTCAAATTTTATTGGTGTGTACCAAAATATAACAAGAAAATAATCCGTCTGGGCCTCAGTTATCTGGCACACCTCAATCTCAGACAGCAATTACATAAATGAGTCTATCAAGTATACATGGAAAACATGTGGCAGCTGAACTAGTTGTTTTCCAGAGGTTCTCAGATGTTAATATAATCAGAATCAACTGCAGAGTCTATTAAAACTCAGTTTTGCCTCAATCCCAGAGCTTCTGCCTCAATATTTGCATTTCTAAACATTCCCAGAAGATGCTGATGTTGTGACTCCAGGAACCATACCTTGGGAACCATTTGGTTAGACTAAAACCTCCTGCCGAAAACAGCTGACAACACTGTCTCAGAACTCATATGAAGGAGAAAATCTCTCTTCATCAGTTACCAACGAGAATGTGACCTTTCTCTACCTTTCTTTGCTCCAATGTTAGCAGCAAATCAAACAACAAAGAGAATAAAAAACAAGTTTAACGTTTAGGTTCACGTAGTATGTTAGACATCTGTATTAACCTCCTACGAAGCTGTCATTCTCCAGTCTATAGAAACCATGCATTTTTGGTGCAATTGACCGCGCCCTTGATCAGCCTTGATTAGAATGATTCCATTAGGTTAAACTCACTCCCCTTGGGCATCCATGATGGTTCATTCAAGGAAAAATTTCGATGGTTTGAGAAGTAATGTTTTCTTTCTTTTCTACAAACCTGAATGGAGAAACAGATCACTCCAGAAGGTGCTGGTAGTCATCTTATAACCAACCATAAGGCAAGCCAGACTGAGGGTGAAGGTAAAATTGCAGGAGATCAGAGCCAAGAGGATAATAAAACAATGGAGCAGAAATCCTCACTGAACAGAACCTGGAGTCAACACTATCATTGCAACCTTCAATTACATGAGTGGATTAATCATTTTTAATTTTTAAAACACTTTGAGTAAGGTTCTTTACTACTTCAACCAAAAATAATACTAGCAAATGAATCAAAAGAAAAAAGAAAAAAACCCTCCTATCTAAATAGGTAAAGACAAAGGCAAGAAAGGACCAGAGCCAACAAATACATCAAGCAGCAGGAATACTGAAGGTAGGCAAAGACTCTACAGAAATCTACTGATGAATATATTTTTTTAATTTTTTATTGACTTTAGAGAGCAGGGAAGAGGGGAGAGAGGAGAGAAATATCCATGTATAAGAGAATTATTGATAGGTTGCCTTTCAGACATGCCCCTACTTGGGGGGGAACCCCAGCTTAAGCGTGTGCCCTGACTGGGCATCAAACCCAAACCAGCCAGGGCAAACATTCTACTTAAAGTAAACTTTGGCTACTTATAGATACAAAGACCAAGATCTTGTTAGTAAGGGTTTTGAAATAAAGTATCAGCAATTCCAGGTGATAGAGTTTCTATAAATCCCCCAAAGCATCAAAGGACACAAAGCATCTAGAAAAATGAAATGTATAAGCTATTTTCATGGCCACTCTAGTTAGACTTCAGTTATCTGTACAGAAAATGAGTGTAGTCTCCATTCTGAGTGCAGTTAGTCATTCTTACTTCCTTTGACTAACTTCAAAAAGTCTCAAGTAAAAGAATCTTTCTAACCTATTGTCACATACAGATATCTAGACTGAGTATACCCTACCTATAGACACAAAAAATGAGCAAAACCGCTCAACTTACAAAATTTCACCTTAACCAAACTTACTTCTGCCTAGATATGGTCAATTTTTGCCAACACGAAAGAAAAGAAGAGACATGAAAAGTAAAAGACTCACAAATTCAAGAAAAACAATTTAATTTGTCATTTTGCCTTTACAAGAGAAAGTATTTCACTTTCACAGAGACTAAGGGCAAATGAAGTCTCGTAAACCAAATGGCAAAGAGAAAGAGCATCATCTCAGGAGTGACACAAATCTGAGTTTAAATCCCCCTGCTGTTTAACATGAACCAGCTACTTAGCTTTGTTGAGAACCAGATTTCTCCTCTGTAAAATAGGGGTAATGTGTAATCTACAGAGGGATTTTTTCTAGTGTGACAAATAAGGTAGCACATGGAAAGAATCTCACAGTGCCTGATAAATATTAGGTACTTAATATACAATGATTTCCTACCTTTCCCCTAGATACTTCCACAGCTTCTTAGAACAAAATATAAAATAGCTGAATTTTACCCTGGCTGGTGTGGTTCAGTGGATTGAGCATGGGCTGTGAACCAAAGGGTCACTGGTTCGATTCCCAGTCAGGGCACATGCTTGGTTGCAGGCCAGGTCCCCAGTGGGGGCTACGTGAGAGGCAACCACACATTTATGTTTCTCTCCCTGTCTTTCTCCCTCCTTTCCCTTCTGACCTAAAAAATAAATAAATAAAATCTTGAAAAAATAATAAATAAAAATTAAAAATAGCTGAATTTTATCGGGTTGTTTAGTCCACTCATGGAAGAGGGTAGTCTGAGTTCTATTGACCTGGGAGACTCAATGACATTGCTGTATTAGAGGGATTGTCGTTTTGAGAGTACTCCAAACAGTACTGGGCAAGGGGCCCTCTGTTGGGGTGTCTACTGGAAAAGGAAACCATAATACTATCCAGGCAAACCAGGGCAACATTCAGGAATATACAAGAAGGACAACAATCAGTCCCATGGAAACCAGAATACTATACAAAGTGTTTCCTATTAACAAAAAGGCAGTAGCTCTTTATGTCTCACCTGACAAGCAGCTTTTACATTTGGCAGTGGGACATGAAACCTGAGGATTAAGTGTGTCCATGGAAAGGAAGTCATCAACCAATGAAGCTACTGGAAAATGATGTGGCATTCTGAGGCTCATTTACGGACACCATCTCCTGGAATACTTCTACAAAGCTAGTGAAATCATAGTCCAATGTACTCCAGTAACAATCTCAAGTGGCTGAGTTTAAGAGGAAAAATGATATCTTAACAGCTTTGCATATGCCAGTCCTGCTGTCTTTTATGTAATAAAAACTTGCACTATTGCAAATTCCATCCATTAAAAATAATACGCATGTATTGTCTATTTAGTAATACAAGATATGTGTTAATGGATATGTGGCCAGAATTTTCTCTTTTTTAAAAGATTTCACTTATTTTCAGAGAGCGGGGAAGGGAGGGAGAAGATTAAGGAGAGGAGCATCGATGTGCAAGAGAAACATCAATCGGTTGCCTCTTGCAGGCCCTCAGCTGGGAACCTGGCCTGCAACCCAGGCATGTGTCCTGACCAGGAACTGAACTGGCAACCTTTCATTCTGTGGGATGATGTCCAACCCACTGAGCCACGTCAGTCAGGGCTAGAATTTTGTCTTGTTTTTCTGGTTGTTTTAACCTGATTTTGGCACCTGCAATGTACTATTTAAAAGCTTTGTCAGAGTGATAGGTTTACCTAAGAAAATTGTAGAATATAGGCTGAAAAACAAAATGTGTCATGTAATAGTTCCATGATTTTGCTGCCTGCCACTGTCACCTCATTATTCAAACTGTATACCTGGGTTATTCAGAGTACATAATGTTAAAGGAAAAATTGATTTAATAGGATATTAATTCATATAGCATTCAAAAATTTCTATCATATTTATGATGAATTTTTACAACTGTTTTCCTAAAAGAATAAAAAGAGATTAAAGAAAGTATCGTTAAAAAAAAAAACCCTGGTTGGTGTGGCTCAGTGGATTGAGTGCTGGCTTGTGAACCAAAGGGTCACCAGTTCAATTCCCAGTTAGAGCACATGCCTGGGTTGAGGGCCTGGTCCCCAGCTGGGGCATACGAGAGGCAACCAATTGATGTATCTCCCTCACATCAATGTTTCTCTTCCTCTCTTTCTCCTTCACTTTCCCTCTCTCTAAAAATAAATAAGTAAATATCAGTCTGGTGTTTAGCATACAGCTCTATATTTCAATGAACACGGTTGGACTCTCAGTTCTACCATTACCAGCTAGATGACCTTAGACAGATAGACAACTGAACAATTCCATGATATGTCATCAAAATTAGAAAGAAATCAGTAAGTACCACATAGATCATTGCGAAAAACAAATTAAAGAAATGTAAAAATAATTTATAAAATTAAAAAGTACTGAGGCAGTTCTGGAATATTTCAGTATTCTAGATGCAAGGAGCTGACCTTGAGAAGTAATTTACCGTCTCAGCCCAAATTCAGTGTCGGTACATTGCAAACACCAGTAATAAAATCTATCTGTCTTATCTGTAAAATGCCAATGACATTGTATTTTCTAAGAGAGCTTCTTGAACTGTGCAATATTGTAAAATATTTAATGAATAGGTGTTCTTGTCCCAATTCACTAATGTGAATTCTTAAACCAGTGAGACACTTCAGTTATCCATTTTGCATTTTAAATTTCATGAGGTTTAGGATTCTTTTTTGTTCCATAATGTATCTTGAACTTCTAGAACAATTTCTGAGACACTGGAGGTGCTCAATATATACTAATATAATATAGAGGAAAACATGTGAATGTTTATATTCTAATAGTGATAGGTTGGAAAAAGAGATAATGGTTTTTGTGCTACTGGGAAATAAACTAGCAATGAGAATAAAGAAATTTCTGGAGGATAATGAAATCATTTCAGAGAAGACTATGTACTTTTATTTCATAATTTACATTGGGAAAGAATAGTCACATTACATTTCCCTTGGGGCCAAGCAATACATAGGTTTTCTTTCACATATGTGAGAAAGAAAACAAATCAATGAAAATAAGTTAAAAGCAAGCATTCAGTGATCTATGGATCTTTTCAAGAAAGAAAAGGCAATATACCTCCTCATATTTATATCCGTTTGTCTCTATATGCCATATCTCTATCTGCATGGATATTTAAAGTTCAAGTAAATAATTATTGCTCATAAAAATGACTTTGAGCTCTTAAAGAAATGATAAGTCATATTCAATGTTGTTTTTACTAAGGTTTGTAATGTTTCATAAATACACTTTACTCAAAGAAATCATTACATTTTTAGGTTGTGGTATTTACTTTTCCCCCCAGTTTAATTAAGAATCTAATACGTGTCATAAATGTAGATAATTCAAATAAAAAATAAATGTCCCATACTATAATGCAGCTAATAATTCAATGAGAAAAAATAAGGTTAAGCCTCTTTTAAAAAATTATTTAATCCAGTCTACCTATTTTCCTGTACTACCAATAATTATATGTGAGGTTCATTTCCTATAAAACTAAAAACAACTAAGTTATATTAATGTGCATCAAGGTTGATAGTATAGATTAGTCTAGATTTTCCTTTCTGGGTAGCTTTGCTACTTAAAATTAGGTGGTATTTTTTTGCATTTTGGGGGGGTTGGTGTATTTTCTGTGTGTATGAATACATCAGAGTACCCTAATGTTATCATGTATTATTTTATAGCAGCTACCAATGTATATTTCTATCAAAATATTCATCCATAGTGTGCTATGATTGTTTCTAATTACCTCACGAACAATTATATTCTGAGTTTATTAGGATACACATTCTTGTTTGACTTTATTCTCATACATACAATAGCAAGATAATCTGGAATATTGTAGACACCAAATAAATGTGGAAGGAAAGAAGGAAAAATGAAAGGAAGGAAATGTGTTAAACTCCATGTAATTACATGTCACAGTTTAAACAATATGATCACACGATCTTAAGACCTGTAGAATTTTAATAGAACTAAATTAAATAGACTGATGCCAAATTATGCAGAAGATTTAAAAGAGCTTACAAAAAGCATAAGAAACAAGGCAACAAGGGATACGTTTTGAACCAGATATTAGATCACGTTTATCACCTACCCTGGTTAATCTCATATAATCTTTATGCCACATATACCGAGCTGGACAAGGTCTACTCTTGTAATACAAGTCACTTTCAGCTGCGAGAAGCTCTGGTCTCCACAGCCAGAAGAAAGCAGAATGATGTGGCTGTTACCTCAATGACACAAGCAGAAGGTGAAGGGATCATTCAATCACCCTCTCTTTATTTTTAACCTTTCTGCCAAAATGTGGAAAGTGGCAGAGCTACAAAATGAAATTTGCCCAGTCTTTACCTGGGGTACCAGTCTCTTCACTATTACTCACCCCCACACTCTAAATAAACAACAAGAAATTCACTGAAAAAGGTTCGGCCAAAATTACACACCTGCTGTTTCCAGACTTGAGAAACAGAAACTCGAACGTGATTTGCAGAAAAACAAAAGCACAAATAAAAGTCTAGCTTGGTGCAGTCCTACCGAGCAGGTTTGACTGGTATCGCTGCACAATCTCACCACCCCCTCTGGGAGTGCGTGCTCCAGCGCACGGCCCCGCCCCCTCCCCCGCCGCCCCGGGATCCGGGAGGGCTTCCCACCACCGTCCTGTCCGTAGAGGGCCTTTCTTGCTGGTGTCTCTTAGGGCAGCTGGAAAGATATTGCTTTACCAAAATAAACTTTTTTATTAAAAGTTATGATTGCGCCTTCAACACAGCCCAGCATGCGGTGTGTCAGCTTTGCTGTAAGTTAGTTTAACGATTACTATTCCAGGAAAGATCTTTATCAGTGACTGCCTGCAGAGTAGGGGAAAAAATCCAAAACGCAGTGTTATAACTTAGAGCCCAGAGAATAGAAAAAGAAAAGTAAAAACAGTAACAACAATCTGGGATCCCTTATCTTCTTTACCTTTAAGGAAGGAAAAAAATGTGCCTGATTTGAGTGCCTTAGTTCACACAAGAATTCTTTTTAAACCTACAAGAAAAGAAAGTACTTCATCTAAGCAAATTTAAAATGTGTTTTAAAAATGTGGTCAGAGATCAACAAATTACACTCCAGAATATACCTCGCCTGTATGACCTCTCCAGTCTTACCTAAACTGCATGCAACTCCCCTCCCCCACACGGGCTTGCGTGTGAGCCGAGGAAGCTGTTGCTGCTATTACTCTCCTTTGGTTTGTCTTCATAAAGACTTAGCGTAGAGACACCTTCCCTGAACCTTTTACGTGCAATACTTTTCTTCCCTACTTGGGTCCATTTTGTGTTTTCTTCATCAAAATTTTTACAAATTGTAACTACTTCATCTATTTGCTTGCATCCATTTCCCTCAGAACGTATATTTCCAAAGGGGCAAGTACCTTCTCTTCTGTCTTGTTGATCATTAGCTTGGTATTCTCAATACTAAGCTTTCTGCTTGACGTACATTAAATACTCACATATTCTGTTGAGTGAATGAATTGTGCAAACTGGTGTTAAGCAAGCGTAGTTCATTTATCGGCCTTGTGCTTTATTTACTGCATAATCTTGAGGAGGTATTTCCCTCCCTAAACAACTATTGATATCCTTTCTCTGTAAAATAATAATATGTCTAATCATGTAGAGATGTTTTGAGCATGAAATGAAATGAGAGAAAAGAGTCTAACAATTACAACAATACCAACAACAAAAACTCAAAAGTTATTTGTTATTACAGTTGTATCAACCAGGAAGGGAGATAAGGAGATCAGGTGAATGAGTAAACCCAACCAGGCACTTATCCGCATTGCATATACACTCGTGGGAAGTGAAGGCATTTTGAGTTGTTGATTGGCTGTTTCTTAGAGGCAGAAGTTCACCATCTGCTTGACCACAATTTGATCAGAAAGTGCACACATACTGCTAGACTCAAGGTATTCGAGGGTGAGGATTTCCACAAGTTATCTCTATCCAAACTCTTCTGGACCTTGTGTCTTCTTTCTACAGTATGTCCTGGGAAGGACCAACTATGGAACAGTCATGAGAGGAATAGGATTTTTAGGGCTTTGTACTCAACCATATCGTACCTCAACCCCCACCCCCATTGCTATATAGCTAGAGAAGGGGAAAGGCTTCAGAAAAACACTAAAGCAAAATATTAAGTTGCTCTCTTGTTTTAAGGAAGGTAGTCAAAGAAATCTGTTAGAGGCTTGGGTTTACCTTTTAACACCAGAGATGAGATTTCCTTCATTGGAAAATGTAAAGAATTAAAAACCAAACAAAACTAAAACTTTCTAGTTTAATGTATATTTATATGTAAATTAAGGATACTTTAAGGGCAAAATTAAGGACACTTTAAGTAAAGAATTCTATTATAGATCATATAAGAAGAAATTAAAAGTGTCACAAAGAAGAATACAATTTTTTTCAATTTTGAAAATGTGTCCACATTATCATTTGGTAGCTGACATAAAGTTGACACATTTTTAATTTTATCTAGAAAAATTTTTAAACTAGCCCATTTACTATTTAAAATGTTCAGTTACTTTGCTTAATCTTTTATTGCTTTGTGAATGAATGCTTTAGCAAAACGCTATTGATATTTCTGCTGCTAGCACTCTAGATCTGCCTGAATATTCAAAGTATTTAAAGGTATATATTGGGGTGACTGATGTTTGTGTAGTCTTTTTTTATAGAGCAATTAGACTTCAAGAAGTTTCAATTTATCATCCAAGGAGTCAATTTCCTACTTGTAATACAGTGACTCTCAATTTTATGATATCCAAGCCTCATTTTTTATTATTATTTTCTTACAGTCTATTTACGATCCTGAAATAAAACTCATAAATAATGTAGCCTATTAGCACACGTAATTTCAAAAAAGGAAGGGAAGAAGAAAGAGGAAAGGAAGGAAGGAAGGAAGGAAGGCACACTTACTATAAAATAATTCGTATTTTAACTTGTGAAGACTTGGGCACAAGTATACCAGAAGACATACTGAAATTTCAGATACCTGTACCTACCTGAAATGAATAAGATATGATTTATGAAAAGTGGGGTGATGTGAATTAATTTGCATAAATAGGGAAATGAAAGTGGAAACATGCATAAACACTAGAACAAAAACTGGTGGGCAGAAGGATGCCTTCCCTCACCCCCACAAGATGTCCATGTCCTAATCCCTGAGGCATAAACATATATACATATGAAGTAGATATATATTTTATGCTACATGACAAAGATAAATTTGTGTGGATGGAATTAAGATTGCTAATCAGCTACCCTTAAGATAGGAAGATTGTCTTGGATTATTTAGGCGTAATGAAGGGCATTAAAATATAATCATGAGGGTCCTCAAAAGTGGAAGAGAGAAAGTCAAAGTCAGAGAAAGTCGTGGAGACAGAAGCAAAGTCAGAGTGATGTGATGTGAGAAGGACGCAGTTCACCTTTGCTAGTCTTTGCAAGCTGTGAAGATGGAGAAGGAGTTACCATATATTTCAGACTATGACTCACTTTCCACCCCCAAATTTGGGAGGAAAATGGGGGTGAGTCTTATAGTCCGAATGTAGCTTACCTGGCTGTTTACATTTACATTGGTGAAATATGATGTTATTTATGTTATTAAATATTTTACTACATTTTTGCTTCAAAAATTTTTTTTCTATTTTCCTCCTCTAAAACCTAGGTATGTCTTATGGTCCGGTGAGTCTTATAGTCCAAAAATTACGGTAAATCAGGAATGCTAGCGCCTTTAGAAACTGAACTAGAGACAGAAAGGATTTAACAGTACAGCCTCCAGAAAGGAACTTTTTCTTGTCAAAGTCTCGATGTTAGCCATGACATTTCTGACTTATAAAGCTATAAAACAAGGAATTTTTGTTGTCTTAAGCCACTAAGTTTGTGGTAATTTGTTACAGCAGCCAT
The DNA here is from genome assembly GCA_004026765.1 of Micronycteris hirsuta. Lineage (NCBI taxonomy): Eukaryota > Metazoa > Chordata > Mammalia > Chiroptera > Phyllostomidae > Micronycteris > Micronycteris hirsuta. Next base: position 35,766 of record PVJI01001484.1, read on the forward strand.
AGAAAATTAATCCCATAAGTAAACACACCAATCTTACTTATAAGAGAAAAAGGGATGTAACTTTAATTGAAATAAAGTGAAAACAAACTACAAACTTTTGTGGGAGAGAAAAAAAGAAAATATGGCACCCTCACCATTTCCCTGAGCTTTATAAATATGGAGTCAAAATAATTTCTTATTTTGTGGCATAGAATGAAACAAAAAAAAATCATCACAGAAAACGCATCTCATTTCCTGATAGCCCACTACCTACCTGTCAAGGTATATATCAGACACGGGTACTAAGAACTTGAAGTACACCCTTCTATTGGTTTGGGGATATTAAGGATGAATTGAGAAGAAATAAATAAGTAAGCAAACTATAAAAGAAGAGTCTATGAAGAAATTATATAATTATCCTCCAGGGACAGTATCAAAGTTTGAAAAACAAGGGAAAACCCAAAATTGTATAAATATCACTGTGCTTTTTCATACGTTATAGAATAAATTAAAATATATAGGTTGAAAAAATTATACACACATATGTGTGTGTGTATATATGTGTGTGTGTGTGTGTGTGTGTGTGTGTGTGTGTTGTGGACTAAATTGTGATCCTCCAATTAATATATTTCAACTTATATTAAAATATACTGGTTGAAAATATATATATATATAAGTGTTGTGGACTAAATCGTGATCCTCAATCACAGTGTTTTTGATCTATGTGTTCATAGGGTTCATCAAATCTAGGAAATTTAGAACCATTATCTCTTCAAATATTTCTTCTACTTCTCCCCCTTTGGAAACTTCAATACATGAACTAAACCAAATGGAGAGCCAGCTCAGAATCACCAGGCCACCTCCTAAACCAATTAAATTTTCAACTGTTAAGGGTGGGACCCAGTCAGTACCTTTTGAAGTTCATAGATAATTCCACTATGTGCCTCAGCCTGAATGACCCTGTCCCAAGAATCTGGAGAATGAGGGGTGGAGACAATTGCCTGAGGTCACATGGTCTTCACCTGTTTTTCTAAAAAGCTCAGCAGGAAAGAGTTGCTTCACTGCTCAAAATTTACTCTCGAGGACACTGGGACAAGGGTTCTGAGTGAAATTTCAAGCACTTGCTCTTTGTCTCAAGAAAATGGGAAGGAGGAGCAAGAACAGAACTCCAGCTCTTCCCTCTCTATTTTATCCTTCCTACTGCCCTATTGGGCTGCCCCCTATCTCAGGCTAAAATTATTTACACACACACACACACAATTGCCAGGAGGGCAGCAGAAAGGTGATATCCCTAGGTTCTCTCAGTGTCCATTTTCCTCTTCTGGTTCCTGAAGGTTGAAAATAGGAGAGGAAATTAGCATCAAAATCAGTGTATATTAAAATCATTCTCCCAAAATTAAATAATACAAAATACAAAAGCTTTGTACATAATAAAAAGCAGAGTTAGGCTCTGGCTTCAGATGAAGCTGCAAACACCTTATGGGTATTCTCAGGTCATGCAAGATGCTTAGCTACATAATTCCTTGCTTCATAGGACTGCCTTGCACATTGGAAGACATTCATCACAGTCACCTCCTGCCATTCTACCTAAATAACAGTATATTGTACCAAAATGGAAAGGGTCTTGTGATGCCTGGTAAATCTGACCCTTATTCTAAAGGCAACTGGGAGATTTTAAAGGATTTTTTACAGAAGGGAAATACAAGGTTCAACCAAACAGTGGTTATCTAGACTAGGCTGTCAATTTCTTAAAGGAGGCACTAATTTGTATCTCCATAGTATCGCCAGAGATTACTTAGGAACACCGCAAATAGCAAACAATTACTGGGTAAGTAGACAAATGATGGTTAGATAGATGGAGAGAGAAAGACAGAAGCAGAGGCAGAGAGAGAAGAACATAGGAGGCAGGAAGGCAAGTTTGGCTAATATAAATATTTAGTTAATTATTAAAGAAGACTCTAATGTAGGGTAATAATGAAACTGGACAAATGATAAACATTTAGAAGAAATAATCAATAGGTTCTATGAAATAACATAAGATATTAAGTAACCAGAACAACTGATTCTGTAGCTCAGATAATCCTGATTTAGAAAATAATAGCTTTTATGCAAAAAGAAAGTACAATAATACAAGAAGCACAAAACTAAAGCTACTAAATTGTTTCTGTAAGGTATGAATAGTTTCTCAAGCACACTTTTTTCATACCACATAGGAGCGAATGCAGATAGACAATGAAATTGCAGTAAATGCTTGATAGATTTGTATAAGTGAGTGAGGCTTTATTTCGTTCTCCCAATCAAGCTGCTCCCATCCCATCGCCACTGCAGCTTGAACAATGGATCTTTCTGACCTCAGCTCTGATTGAACAAGTGGAGTTTGGTGTAGATTTGCAATAATTTCTGAATTATTTTCTCAATTTTCCACTTTACGTTTGTAAATGTTTGCCAATTTTCTTTGGACTAATCATATTTTAAAAATACCTGCTCACCCACATCATGAATTATCAAAACCAATACAGTAATACATGCTTTTAAAGGAAAGTTTAGGCTGTGGCAAAGGAATTTGAAGGATTTCAGATATAAAGGATGTGCTTTCCTAATGTGGAGGTAAATTGAACAAATGTATCAGTTTATAAAAGAATAAAATTATTTAACAGTGCCCTGGCTGGTGTAGCTCAGTGGATTGATGGTGGGCTGGGAACCAAAGGGTCTCCAGTTCGATTCCCAGTCAGGGCACATGCCTGGGTTACAGGCCAAGTCCCTAGTATGGGGTGTGCTAGAGGCAACCACACATTGATATTCTCTCCCTCTCATTCTCCTTCTCTTCTCCTCTGTCTAAAAATGAATAAATAAAATCTTAAAAAAATTATTTAGCAGTGTGGGAGATTAAATGAATTAGATGAAAGAAAAGGTAGAAAAATAAAGACGAGAAACTCATAGATATCAGTGCAGTATGGAGAGAAAAGTATAGTCGATTACAGGGAGCTTGAAAAAGGGGGATGAACAAGCATGAGCAAAGGCTGCTAATAGATTGATTGGGGTGACTTTGCACATCTTATTAAAACATATAAAGAGGTAGGGATGGAAAGAAAAAATAAGCTCAAAATATTTATTGCAGCATTATTCACAATAGTCAAGATATGAAACAACATATGTGTCTGTCAATAGATGAATGGATAAAGAAGGTGTGGTATAAATACATACAATGGAATATTATTCAGCCATGAGAAAGAAGGGAACCCTGGAATTTGCAACAACATGGATGAATCTTGAGGGCATTATGATAAGGGAGATAAGCCAGAGGAAAAACAAATAGTGCATATCACTTATATGTAGAATTTTTTAAAAAGCCAAAGTCTTAGAAAAGGAAAGTGGTCTGGTGGTTGCCGAGGCCTGGGAGGTGGGGAACTGGGAGACACTAGTCAAAGAAGAAAAAAAATGGAGACAACAAAACATCATGTTAGTAAATTAAAGTCACCGCATGAAAGTTATTGATTTAACCAAATTGAGGATTGTGCTACAGAGACGATAATTGAACTCAGAAAAATCTTTAGAAGAGAAAAGTCAAATTATAATAAAATCCAAATGGAAGACGTAAGTATTTATGAAAAGTTTTTCATATTATGTTTCCAATAAGCAAACTTCTTTAATGCAACTGAACACAAAATAAATCCAGACTTTTAACGGTGTCAGAAAAAAAGTACCTGGGAGGATATTAAACAGGGAAATCTACTGTGCTCTCAAATCTAATCTATAGAAACTCTAAATTATTATATCAAAGGAGAATTAAATTTTGAATACTCAAGAAATTGTAGCAAAGTCTTGGTCAAGGGGATAGTTATAGTACTTTCGGTTGACAAAGCCAAGAAAATGAAGAGCCCTTTGTTCGTAGCTCCTCCCACTTCACCCTCCTTCCCTTTGAGTCCTTGAGCTTCCCAGCATCTCAGCTTTCTGAGAGCCCTATCTTTTCTCTCCAGGGTCTGTCATTGGATGATCAAGGATAATCTCCATTAAAATGTTGGTTAATAGCCCTGGATAGTGTGGCTCAGTGGATTGAGCACTGGCCTGTGAACCAAAAGGTCACTGGTTTGATTCCCAGTCAGGGCACGTGCCTGGATTGCGGGGCCACGTCCCCAGCTGGGGGCATAGGAAAGGCAACCACATTGATGTTTCCCTCTCTTCCTTCCTCCCTTCCCCTCCCTCTGAAAATCTTTAAAACAATGTTAGTTGATAATAGATGAATGTGTTCTGCATTTAAACTGAAAACACTTGTACAAATCCTCCTAGACAACTGGACGAAAGAACCTAGCAGTGGGTGTTCAAAGAAGTGACCAGGAGTAAAGAAGCCAAAACACTGCTCTGCCTTAGATCCTTAGATTCACACCTTTTAAAAAATTGTGTGTGTGTGTGTGTGTGCATTCTGTAAAGAAATATACATGGGCTCTCCCCTCCCAAAGGAATATTTTATATTTCCATAATCTAAAGGAAATATAGGAGATTTGAATTAAACCTTGTATTTCATTCCTCATCCCCATCCTTACTCTTATGGAATTTTAAGTAGTGAGTAGTGCAGAGAATTTTGAAATGATGGACAATTTTCTAGGCAATAGAAAGGACACAAAAATGACTTAAAGAGAGAGATGAGGTAGTTTAAATTAATGTGGGTGGTAAGAATGTACATTTTCCAGGCTAATAGCACTTTGGAAACAATCATTTTGAGGGCTAAGGTAACAGTCAAAGTGTAGAAAACAGAAAATAATTGGAACAATGGGGAAAATAGCATAACTAGTAGAAAAGCAAACAGGATGGAATGACCTTATAATAATAATGTTTACATTTTTTAATAACTTACTGACAGCACATCTTGACTAATTGTAAAATGTTTCTTCTACTCTGTTCTCTTCTCTGTACGTGCCTGTGCCTCTTATCTGTTCCCAGCAGCAGATGCGCTTGCTCTTGCCGTGTGAGTAATTGAGCGTGAACGCTATTGGAGCAGATACGGTTTTCTGAAGAAAGGTGTTGCGTTGCTTATTGATGGACACCATTACATAAGCACGCACTCTCACATAAAACGCGTATGCAGACCTCTGATAATATTTTACATTACATTTTAGGAAAATGATTTAAATATTTTGTAAACACTAATTAAATATCATAGAAGCTCCTATGAATAAAATCTAAATGGAAAGGACAGAGTGAACCTATCAGCTCTGAGATGTTTTGACAAGTATGCAGAACACAAATTTAAGACGTACGAGCTCTAAATATCTACTATCTGCTATAGTTCCGACAAATCTCCTATAAACTTCTCCAATAGCATATTTGATTAAAATAAACTATATTTACATAATGTTTATAAATTTTAATCAAATTATCATTTTATAAAGTCATAATCCTTTATATTATTCTCAAATATTGCTCTCAAATGCAATTTAGGGTGTCTTTGTGTTCCTGCCTCTAACATTGTTTCAATCTTCCTTGTTTTTCCAGGGTAATGTCTGCTTCTGATTCTTCCTTTCTCCTGCTTCCTCTCAATGTTTATTTCCCCTCTTTGATATAATGTGCCATCTTTTAAAGATTTTGTGTCCAGTCCGTCTGTGAAAGTTCTGTTTCTATGTTTTTCTCTTATTTTCTCAATCTCATACACTCTCCTCTCTGGAACATCTATGTGTTGTTCTTACATTATTAGAGATTCCTATTATTTGCAAATAATATTGCAAGGCAATGCTGGGTTGCAATAAGTCAAGGGCAAAACACAGAAGAGGAAGGGCTAAGAAAAGCAGCCAAACAGAGTAATAAGTTGGCAGTATTGGTACTAACACTCCCAGGCCTAAAATTATTTGAATCTTACATTCATTAGTCTGTTTTATATTTGATAATTCTCCAGTTTATAGTTGCGTAAAAATGTTTGAAAAGAGAACATCGGCGGTGTCAAGTCCTTGATGAGGGGCGGTGCACATACTATGCGTTCCCTTTGCAGAATTTCAGTATCTGAGGAGTCTCAGCACACGTCCTGTTATTGGAGAACACGTGTTGGCTGTGTCACTCAGGCAGAGGTAGCTGCCCCTGTGTGATTGTGTACAGACGCTGTTTATAATACGTCTTCCTCGTCCACAAACTGTTCTCTCAACACTGACTGCACTCCCGCCAAATTGTGTAGCACGTAGGGCTTTGAGGTCCTTAATGTATAACTCCTCTCCTTGATGAGGAGTGATCTCACTTGGCCAGAGGATACAGGGTTAGATTCCTATGGCTACTGTAAGGAAGTACCACAAACTGTGTGGCTTTAAAGAACAGAAGGCTGTTCTCTCATAGTTCTGAACACTGAAAGTCTGAACGTCCGCTCTCCTGCTCTCTCTGAAGGCTCTAGAAGATGATACCTTCTGTTGCCTCTTTCTAGATTCTTGGGATAGCTAGCAATCCTGGGTAATCCTTGGTTTGTGGCCAAAGAGCTCCAACTCTACCTGTCTTCACATGTCTTCTTCCTGACTGTGTCTCCATGTCTCTGTTTTCTCTCTCTCTCTTTTTTTTTTTTTTTAGATTTTTATTTATTCTTAGAGAGGGGAAGGGAAGGAGAAAGAGAGGGAGAGAAACATCAATGTGTGGTTGCTTTCACTTGTCGCCACTGGGGACCTGGCCTGCAACCCAGGCATGTGCCCTGACTGGGAGTCGAACTGGCGACCCTTTGGTTTGCAGCCCGCACTCAATCCACTGAGCTACACCAGCCAGGGCATCTGTTTTCTTATAAGAACCTCCACCATTGGATTAGGATCCACTTTAATCCAGTATGACCTCATCTTAACTTGATTACACCTGTAAAGATTCCATTTTCATGTGAGGTTGCATTCATAAGCATTGGCTAGGACTTCAACATTTTTTCTTTTTGGTAATGCAGTTCAACTCATAACAGATACTTTTCCATGTTTTTCCAATTTAAAATTAGAGTGATGAATTATCAAATATGATGTTACATATTCTGTAGATGTTTAAGGTATACTATTTGAGTTTTATTTCTTATAATGTCTTCCACTATTAATTATTTCTGTGTTAATGGTAATAAGAAAACCGTCACAAGAAAAGATGTCTGCTTCTTCTGTAAAACACCGGTTTGAAGCACAAGATTTTATAATATGTTACTCAATATCTTATATATTGCTCAAATATTATTTTTTATTTTGTTTTTCATATATTTTTAGAAACAAACACAAAGAAACATAAAAAAATAGCATTGTTCTATGCTCACCTGTCCAGGAGTAAATTGAGACGTCATCTTCACATGAACTAAAACTAAGACCACTTTGAAACAAAGTAATGTCATTGGGCTCCGCTTGGATGGAGAGCAGATGTGAGATCTGAATACTCAGTAACTACTGAGCAAAGAAGTAAACCTCTGTTTCTCTTTTGTTGTTCTTTCAGTTAATTATGCTAATGAAAATGGAAACGTCCACCGTTAAAATTACCTGCAGCTGTATGGTTCCTGCCACTGCTGTTGGCGTTCACTGAGAATACTCCACAGATGGCACCGAGACTCGCTCGATCTACCCCCTCCCCACGTCATTTTGGGAAGACAGCAGACAGCATAACTAATAAAGTTAGTGTGCTCTTGTGAAAGAATAATATAGCATGTTTGAAGAGGGTGCATTAACCCTGTTGTAAAGTATTGATTGCACTCTGTAGCAAAGGAAATGAAAGACCAAAGATAAAGCGTTTTTAATTCTTACCCTGTTTGCTCTTGCTTGTTTTATTTCATTTCAATTTACACCTATATTCAAGAACACTCAAAATGTATCACTTATCCTCAAAGGCAGTTTTATTTTCCCTATACCCTTTTGTATCAATTTGATGCTTTAAAGAACAGATGTGAAATCTAACTTAGAAAGTGGTGAATAAGAAACACCATCCAATCTCAAATAGCCATGAACTAAATTTGCTATGTGTACTATTTAAAAAAAGAAGATGAAGAGAGGGTGAGGAAGAGGACAGAAGGAAAGGAAGAGAACTATTGAGGGGGTGGGGAAAGATGAGTGGAGTTTTGTTATTTTGTATTACTTTTTTATTGTTACTTTCTGATTTTTTTGTTTACTGGGTTATAACAGTATCAAGTTATAATCCTGATTGTACACTCCTAAAGAATGTAGCAATAAGCAATCAATAAATTAGAAATTTTAATGTTGTACTGATCCTCACTGAAAACTATTAATGCCAATAACATGTTCACAAACATAAATATTCGTCCAAATCAGCACCTCCTATATAGAAAGAGGAAGCGCTCTGGAAGACGGATGGTGTGAGAAGCAGGAGTAAAGGAAATTACATGGATATGTAGTGCTTTCTTTATAGGAAATTCTTGAAACTTTTGTTTTAGATTACAGAGTTTATATTTACAACATAAGGTGAGTCCTTTGTTCATTATTTATATGAAAACAAGATAGGAATAAAAATAAGTAATTTTGCACATTTATTGCCTCCGCAGTCATCGTGGTGTGACAAAGCTGAAGAGTACGGCTTATGAGTATTAATGTGTAAAAATAAATTGGATTCTGGGTAAATGGAAGAAATATTCAAAGTTCAAAATCTGGAAGATTCTTAAATAAAAAATTATGACAGCATGAAACTCCACAGTTTTGAAAGGCAGTTGATGAACACTACATACATTATTAATCAGATATAAATGAATATTTAAAAATCAGATAAAATTATCTTTTATTGTTAATGAACATCTTCTGCAATCATCCCTGTGTGGTGATCTAGTAAGTATAAAATCACTCACCTTTGTAAACCACTTCCTTTAATAGCAGAGCCCCTGTGATTGCACTCTGATTCTCTGTCTCCTTGCCCCCCACCCCCGTCTTTTTTTTGAGATGTATCTGTAAAGACATTTGGCATCTCATCAGCAAAAACAGCAGCTAGAGAAAGGCCTTCCTACGTGCTCTGTCAAAGAAATTGCAAGTTTAGTTGGAGTCTTAATAGACATCAAGGATTTACTGACATAACGTAGATTGCAGGCTTTCTTTCTTTCTATTATTGTGCCTTTCTCTTTTAATGGAAATGAAAACAATTATAGAGCAGAAAAGATAAAGCATCTCTTTTAAACTACTGTATTATAATCCATGAAGAGGTATAAATCGACAAACACATATATAAGGTAGGCATTTACACATCAGGTGACACTGGTAAAACTTAATTTTTGTTTTCAAATTTTGTAGGAAACCTCTTGAAAGTCAACCCAAGCCAACAAGTCAACCATATTCTATACAGGACAAGAGGGGACTTACTCCTATTTTTATTCCAACTAACTTTTTCTTAGAACTGCTAGTGATTACGTATCATTTTTACATTTCTAATGATGTTAATAAATTGTTTCTTTCATAAATTCCTCACAACTGAGACTTAAAAAAACACACCTGGGACAAATATTCCCTGAATCTAACCCTGAAGTTTTCTGTGATAGTGTGATGGGAGTGCTTCCACGTACAAAGCCCCATCCTGCACACAGCGATCCTACGTCAAAGATAAACAATGGCTGGGCAAGTGAAGAATCAAATTTCAATCTAGAAATTAAAATGGAATGGTAAAAGTATACTTGATAGGACCCTGTTGAATTCATGGGATATGAACATCTTAAAAAAATCAATTTACTCTGTTTAGTATTCATGTTTAATTAAAGACTCATAGAAATATAGACGTGGGGTGTTTCACCTGTCAATTCAATGTTAATTACTTAGAATAACTTTTTAAATGTTTAAGTAAGTTGTATTTCTTATGGTAAGTTTAGGAAACAATTTTCATTTAAACACCTTAGATTGAACTCATGTTTATTTCTACTCCCTGTAGAAGTAACAGAAAGGAAAGTAATGGAAAGTAATGCTAATAAAAGAATAAATATGCCAGCCCTGGCTGGTGTAACTCAATGGATTGAGCACGGGTTTGAGGACCAAAGGGTTGCCTTTTCAATTCCCAGTCAGGGCACATCGTTGGGTTGCAGGCCAGGTCCCCAGTAGGGGACGCATGAGAGGCAACCACAAATTGATGTTTCTCTCTCTCTCTTTCTCCCTGCCTTCCCCTCTCTAAAAGTAAATAAATACAATCTTAAAAAAAAAAAGAATAAATATGCCAGAACAAATAGAATTAGAAGACAACTGTGGGTAAGAATTGTGAATAAATTTTTGGAAAATGAAAAGCAGATGGAGAGTAATCAAATAGGCAAAGAAAATGAAGATGAAATCTAAGACCTGCCAATGAGAATATTAAAAATGTGCTAGCTGGTTCACCCCTCAGCAGCCCAGAAAGCCTTGGAACACAGAGGCCCACAATAGTGGGCATGCAGAGCTGTGCCTTGGAACCAACTGTTGGTGTGCAGATTCTGGAATTCTCCAGGTGAAATTCTAATTTGTCCCACTCTCCCCCTGCATTACACACACACACACACACACACACACACACACACACACACAGAAAAGAAAGACTGAAGAAAGGCAGACAACTCCAGATTGGTAGGTGGCCCTTTTAATAAGCGAGGGGACTTGAGTCCTTTCTTGGGTGGCCAAAAGACAAGATCACCACACCTGCCCCCACAATCTTAACAGTTTAAAAAGAGGCCCTAAGGGGACTCAGTTAAATATTCAATCCAGGTAGTCTCAACAAGACATTACACTCTCAAGGTTGCACTCTTGAAGTGGCTCCTAGTACAGGTACAGTGGGCAGATCAAACATTCCAAAGACAGGGGAGGGTATAAGGAGCATCCTATTGCCCAGGTCCAGTTCATGGGTCAAGCAGTGGTCATGGCCTCTCAATGCCCTCACTGAACATGAGCGAATTTGTGAGTTCACACACACTATGTGTGTATACTTAAGTGGAATCATATATTATGTGACCTTTGAGTTTGGCTCTTTAAATATGGCATAATGATTTTGAGATCCATCTATGTTGTCTCATATATCAATAGTTCATTCTTTTTGTTTGCTGAGTAGTATTCTATGAAATGGGTATACTTTTTATTTTAGCTATTCTAATATATGTAAATTGATATCTCATCATGATGTTAATTTGTATTCCCCTAGTGGCTAGTGATGCTAAACATCATTTCTATCCTGTTCAATATATTTATTATTTCTTTTGAGACTTCTTTTTTCACCCATGAATTATTTAGAAGTGTGTGGCACAGTATCCAAGTGTTTGGAGGTTTTCCTCTTATCTTTTTTGTTATTGATTTCCAGTTTGATTCCATTCTCATCAGAGAACGTACTCTGTGTGATTTCAATGCTTTTTAATTTGTTGAGGTTTGTTTTATGGCCCAAGATATAACCTATCTTGGTATATGTTCTGTAGCACTTATAAGTAGTATTCTGTTGTTGTTGGATAGAATGTTCTATAACTCTCAATTAGACCTTCTGGTTGACATTGTTTAGTTCTTCTAAATCCTGTCTCATTTTTATATTAATTTTTGACTGAGGAAGATTGAAATCTTCAAATATAATTTAGATATATCTATTTCTCCTGTTATTTCTTCAGTTTTTGCTTCAACCCTTTCAGCTTATTGTTCAGTGAATTTACATTTAGGATTGTTTTGACTTCTTTGTGAAGTCATTTACCATTTGAACCATGGTAATAGTAAATGAACCATTTACCATTATGTAATATCCTTCTCTATCTCTTGTAATTTCTTTGCTCTGCAGCCTGCTTCATTTGATTAATATTGGCACTCTGTATTCTTTTCATTAAGGTTTTCATGGTGCAACTTTTACAACCTTTTTTTTCTTTTAACCTCCCTGTATCTCTTCTAGACAATATATGGTTAGACAATGCATTTTTATCTACTCTGTGAATATCTGTCATTTAGTTGTGTACTTATAAAATTTACATACAAAAATTTACATTTAGTGTATTTATTAATAACTTAAAGTGTGCTACTTTATCTTTTGTTTGTTCACTCTCTTTTTTCATTTGTCTCATTTTTCCCATTTGCCTGAAGGTTACTTGAACATTATTTTAGAGTTTCATTTTGATTTATCTCTAGTGTTTTTACATGAATCTCTGTACATCTTTCTTAGCAGCCATGCTAGTTATCCCATTATGTGTACATAACTTGTCACTGTGTACTGAATTTCATATTTGACAAGATCAAGTGAAGTGTCAAACCTCAGCTCCCTTACAGTTCTTTACCCATTTATAATGTAATTGCCTTAAATGTTTTCTCTCTATATATTTCAAACTGCATCAGATAGTATTATAATTTCTGTTTCTATCATCAAATACAGTTGAAAAACTCAAGAAGAGAAGAAAAAATTATTGTAATTAAACATTTTTACCTTTCTGTTTTTTCTTTTTTCCTATCTACTGTTTCATGATACACTCTTTCATCATTTTCTCACTTTCAGGAAACTTCATATAGCCATTGTGGGCAGACAGGTCTACCGGCGTCAAAGTCTTTTTGTTTTTCTTCGTCTGAACATTTCTTGATTTCCACTTCATTCTTTTTAAAATTTTTAAATTTATTTTTAGAGAGGGGAAGGGAGGAAGAAAGAGAGAAAGAGGGACATCAATTGCTTTCCTCTCATCTGCCCCCAATTGGAGACCTGGCCGGCAACCCAAGCATATTCCCTGACTGGGAATTGAACCAGTGACCTTTCAGTTCACTGGATGGCACGCAGTTCACTGAGCCACATCAGCCAGGGCTCCATTTTATTCTTGAAGGCTATTTTTTTCTGGATATAAGACCCTAGATTGACAGCTCTGTACTTAAACCAGTTGAAAAATGTCCCACTTTTTGTGGTCTTCATGGTGTCTGCTGAGAAATTCACTGCCATTTGAATTTTTCTCTCTATGGGAAAAGTGTCATTTCTCTTTTCCTGCTTTCCAGAGGTTTTCTTTGCCATTAGTTTTTTAGAAGTTTGGTGTTGATGTGACTTTGTATGAATTTCTTCAGGTTTTCCTTATTCAAGTTTTATTCACTTCCTTGAATCACTCTATATTTACCTTAACAATTGAATTCTGAGTTCAAAACTTCCCTATAAAGTCTAGTCATAGATGACTTCACTGGTGGATTATATCACAGTGACAGAAATTAATTTAGTGGTTGTCTGAGGACAAGATGGGAGAGAGGGCCAGAAGTAGGAGGAAGGCGTGACAAAAGATCTTGGAGAAACCTCTGGAGGTGTGGGATATGTTTACTATCTTGATCGCATTGGTGTTTTCACAGGTATATACATATATTGAAATAGATCAAAATGTATACTTTAAATATATAGTTTATTGCATGATATTTTTATCCTTCTGAGTTAACTTTGAAATTTTGCCAAGTTAGGGAATTTTACTTTCAAATTCCTATTTTTCTATCCAGACCAAAACTTATTAACATATTATCACTTGACCAAGACTGTGTAATAGCATTTTCATAATAAAGACAAATGTTCACTACTATTATTTTAATAGGGTAATATTTACGTGTTAAATTTTATGTGGGGGGAAAGATTATATTTTAAGTGAAGAGCTCCACAAGCATCAAAGCTCCTTAAAGATGATATTCATTTGAAGGAAGGAAGGGTGAACGAGAGGAAAGGAAGGAAGGAGAGGCACCATAGGTGAAGGAAAAAATTTTTTTCACTAATAATTTCTGAAACCCCATATACAGAAAGCACACAATGTTTAATATTTATCATCAAAGAAAGGAAACGTAGGTACTCTGGGCATGTATGAGACATGGAACTAAATGGGAGTGAAATGGACCAGCACAGTAAACAATTACATGATTCACAGAGCAGGGTGGCAGAGCACTAAGGGCCATCTATCAAAACCTTTGAAAACAGCTGGATTATGGCAGAAAAATCACAGGACTCTGAGCAGTTGATATATAGTGCCAGCCATCTGCTTTTAGAAATTGGTGATAAAATGAAACTCTTACATTTAAATAAGGTTACCTAGGACTTAGCATTTTATTTCCTTCCATGATGAGGAATCGCACCTTTTTGTTTGTTTTCTAATGGATACTCCTGTTTCACAACCAGTGTTCTCCCTTGCTCTCTAATAAAAATAATTTTAATTCCACTTTTAATAGCTCACAAAAGAAGTCCTGAATATTAACCCTTGATCAATTTCTAAACATGGCTGACCTTTAATGTAATCCAAGTTTATTGATTTAAAAAAATAGAAATAAAGAAAAGGTAAGAGTCAATACCATAAGAGTAATCCAGAAAGAAATCCAGGTCTACAGTCTCTTTCCTGAAATCCCTGGGGCAAGGCGTGTTCCAAGTTAAAAGTGTTAGAATGTTGGAACGGGTGTGGTGCATGTACCAGCGGGGTCCAAGCGATCACTGTAATCAGAGACTCAGCCATGACTGCGGGGAAACATTTTCACATCCAAAACTGTGTAAAAGAGACCATAACTAACCCCATGTTCAGCCAGTTGCGGCCATCGCAGAAGCTTCAAAACACCTTTGGTATTCAAATTACTTTGGATTTCAGATTGCAGATAAGGCATTCTGGACCTGTAATTTAACATGTTGAAAAGAAGAGGAGAAAATTGTGGTATAAAACTAGTGATTGATTGGGGGGAGAGGGATATAAAGAGAACAACGGTAATGGAGAAAAAAATACAATAAACATTAAATCAGAAGAAAAAAAAAGCTAGAGAACATGAGCTTAAGTATGAAAAAAATAGACACATTTAAACAAATTCCCATTACTTTTCCAGCTGTTGAAAATATACATATATTTCAACTATTGTATGTCTGATTTTGTTTTTCCAAGTTTTAACAAAATGGTCATGTAGTTTCTGAAAAGTACGGCTATGAATCTCATGAAATCAATGTTGTGTTTAAAGGAAAAAAACTTAAGAATTATGAATGGTGGTGTGGTATGCAAAACTGTAAAAATTATAACGTGCCATGGTTATGACAGCACCATTAATATATGCGTTATTTGTACTTATATTTAAGGTAGTAAATTATGCTCCTTTTGCATTGGCACCTCATCGTGACACCGCCATCAGGATCTATGTAGGGCAACCTTACAGTACAACGCATCGACACGGAGGGGCAAATGATTTCCGCTCCATCTGACACTTTTTAATAAAAGGAAAAAAAAGAAGGAAGGAAGAAAGGAAGAAATCCAAATGTATTTCATTCTGGTGGAAAATGTATAGATATTTCCGCAGGTTATGGTAAAAAAATGTGACCTCTAGCTTCCTGTTCAAATTTAATTGTACACTTATTTTCAGCATGGTTTTCACATGTAATATTGGTTTTCAAAAACTTGATTTTTTACATTTAGATTAGGTTGAACTTGGTTGATAAATTGAAAAGAAATTCTGAGTGTACAAAGAAGTTTGAGTGCTTACAGAGGGAAGATAGTGTTGAAACTCATGACCCCATTCCCACTCCTCAGTATACACGAACTCCAGTGTTATTCTGTGAATCATCTTATGAGCCTTTCTCTTCATTTCATTAACACTCTCTCTCTCTCAAAGTTCAAAATATTTACCCATATAAGGCATAAAATGATTATGATAAATTTCAAAATATAATAGACAAATAGCTGTCTCTTAAACATGATAACATAAGTGTAGTTGTGGTTGAATAATGAAGAGAAATATAACTCATAAAACAACAACAAAACCACTCAGTTCCAGAAGTGTTTCACATAGGCTGCTATTATTTAACTGTCATCACAGACCCTCAAGCGTGTGCTATTATATACGTTACAGACAAGGTGAAGAGATTTACCCAGGTCACTGTTGTGCACAATTTCTCGGTAATCTACAGGAGTAACCTTTTCCGTATATGGGGCTACTTTTTTTTTTTCTGACTATGCAAAAGATTAAGTCTATAAAGACAAATAGATATTTTCCTTAATGTCAGGATCTTGATAGAATTCACAACTAAATTCTCCCACTAAAACAACAAAACATACAGATTCTCCCCCAAAGTTTCTAGTTACTCCAGAGATACTCAAAGTAGAAGATTAAAAAAATTGAATTGAGATCTCAAATGCTTAATTATATCCAGCTTACTAAGTGTTTTTAGCTTCAAATGTTCCCTAGTCTGCGCTCTAGGGCTCTTGATGCCTGTCATCTTTGTGGCTCCCTATTAGCCTGGGACATTCTAAGACTGAACCAAAATGGAAATGCTTCAATAGCAGCATCTCTGAAATATTATAATGCCCTATTGCAACCTGCATTTCTGTCCCGTTGACTGGAATATTCAGGCAACGTCAGGTAGCACACAGATGTTTTGAGACATTTGATTAGCAGGAGTTATCCCTCTGAAAGTGTGAGGGGTTTTTCTGAGGTTTGCGCTTTCACCCTGACTGCTGCTCTAAAGCTGTGGATTATTCTCTCCTTTTTGCCGTCAGAGTACTTTATAATTTCAGTAAGATTCTCTCTGCATGAAATAATGCGCTTTAATGTAGATTTCCTACCGCCATCCACAAATACTTCTCTGTGGGATTTTACGTTTCAACCAATGTACTCATATGGCTTTTGCATTCATTTTTACTTACATTTTTATAATGTTCACTCTGCCTAGTAATTTTAGCCTCACCACAGATTTGTCACTTTCTTTCTAAATCTTAAAGTCCTAGAACTCTGAACCATAAGGCAAAAATCCTCTTTTTCTTGGATTAGAACTCCTTATTCTAATATGAAATGACAAGTCTTAGATCATAAAATATGAAATACAAATTTTCCTCAGTGTTAACATGATGAACTTAGGTTGAAGAATAAAACAGACTGGCTTCTGCTCACTTGCATTACAGTCTGGCCACAGGTGGAACAACACCCTTGTTTGGGTACAGCCTACTTGTGTGCATTTTCCACTCCCTGAACTAGTATGTTGATTTAAGCTTTTTAAATCCAGTTCCAATTTCAATAAACTTTATTGGCATGACAAGGAATGCAAGCATGACTAGAATCCATAAATTTTCTTTGTGACTTTAGGGCAGCAGTTTTCACAGAAGAAAGGGTTTGTTTTTTGTTTTGTTTTGTTTTTATCTTCATTTTCCATTAAGTAAGGGAAATGGAAGAGAATGTTTCAGTCCTAATAAGACAGGACAGAATAAGAGAAAAAAATGGACTTCACAGTGGGGCTTCTTTCTGAAATGAGCTCTGAGTAGGAAGCAAGTATTGTCTTTAAAGAAACAAAAGAAATACCAATTCAGAATGTTATATCAAAATGAAATGTGTAATAGGAAAATATCTAGGTTCTGTGGGGCCTGAAGTTGAACAAAACTTTGCGGACCTTTTTTTAGAAAAAGAAATTAAAATAAATTCTTGATAAATTCAAAATTGAATTCAAAAGTGAATATTTTAGGTGACTTAAAAATCATAATAATTTTTTAGTTTTTAAAGACTGACAAACATAAAAAATTCAAGAAAAACATAACATTTTTATTAATTAACTGCTGTGTATATGTCTATGTAATACTTTTTTCTCTGGTACCTCTGAATGTGGGAGTTCCTATCTACATTCTCTACCAATGGAGTGGGAAGGTGGTGCAGTCTGTCTTATAGCGCAGTCCCTCAGATGGCCTGTAAGTTCGTGATGGGTTAGAAAGCTTTATTTCAGCTTCACAACTTGTGGCTGGTTATGTCCCTATGTCGGAATGCACAAAATAGGGGACTTTGAAGCAGACATACTCAGTGTTTGTAATACAGCTTTTGTTGTGTGCCCTACAGTCTGAAGTGTTCTATAAACTTCATTTGCATTATTCTTAAAAAAAGAAATCAGTTTAACTGTACATGTTGCATTATTGAGTCTGTTTCTAATAGAAGAGAACTTCTGTTTGAATGGACATCTTCCCCTTACTATTAAATATTTGATGGCTTAAAAAATTATCTCAGACTAGCTTCTGGCTCTATAAATTATAATTCCTTTTTCTCCTCCACAACCCAATACTTGTAGTGTCAATTACTGTAGAGTCCATTTACATAGTGATAAAATCACTGTCTTCTCTATTAATATCATGAACTTGGGTGAGTAAGCACAGAATATTCATGGAAGAAGCCATTTCTATACCAGGACAACCAGTAATAACTTAACTATACATGAAAGTGATTGCAAACCATAAAATTGTATTCCACTGAACCAGGATTCCTCACCCAGAGCGCTACTGACCCAATTAGGCCCAGTACGCCTTTGCTGGCAAGAGATAGAGGCATTGTGTGAATTCCAGGCATTGGGTAGCTTCTCTGGACTCCATATGCCAGTAACTTTCCCGTCCCCACCCCAGTTGTGAAATCTAAACATGTCTGTAGAATTGCTGAATGTCTTCTGGGCAGCAAAAACCACATCCAGGTGAGAATGATTGCATTAGACAAATTTAACAGCACTGTTAACTCATCTAATTAACTCACTACCCAAAATGTCCACTGTTTAGCAGGACAAAACATGACAGGACGCACACTGGAGAGGAAGTACAAAAAGAGCCAATTTTCAGGTACATATCTTTTTTTCTCTCAAGATTTAGAAAAAGCTGATGATTTTATAAATACACGTTTAGGGACCATTGAGGGTTTTGGAAGGGGTTCATGAATTGAGGACTTTCAGATGAAGTTTCATTAACTTCATTTTACATCAGTTGGTTTGCCCTTGAGACTTTTAAGACAATAAAGGATTTGATATTTTTATGCTCTACTATTTAAGGGTTCCCTGAACTTGGATGAAATGTTCCCAAGGAGCAGTGTTGTTTAAATCGTACTGACTAGGAAAAAAACCTGAGATCAGTGAATGATTCCTGGGTTTCCTCATTCATTATTTCTCCTTTGTCTTTGGGGAACATCACTGTAGGTCTGTCAGTGAAAAATATATGTGTCATGACCAAGATGAGGGAACTAAGCATTAAATTAAGTGTTTCTTCCTGCATGTGTTCTTCAAATGCAGTTGACAATGAAACCGTCTTTCATGGAACACTCTTATTCTCTAACTGGACCCTGGTATTGTTTGGAAAACGGTTTGGTGAATGCTGTGGCCGTGATAAGAAGATGCCATTTAGTGCCTCGCAGTTTGGGGTCCAAATCTTAGCTCAGCTTTGCGCTAGCAATGCGGTTGTAATAACATCAATTAACCTTTCGAAGACTCCAAAATCTTATCTGTAAAACTGCAGTCAAAATACCTTCCCTCAAGTATTTGCTCTGAGGTTTAAAGATAGCACAGAGAAAGTACCTTGTGCGGTGCTTGACACGTGGTACATGCACCACAAATCATAACTCCTAAAAATGTTTGAGTGTGTTTCTTGAAAAAACTTTAAGGAAGCTCTAATCTAAAATTATGGGGAAGACTTTTTATTGAGTTGTGATTCTATTAGTTTTTACTTAATGTATGTTGATTGACTTTCTAGGCAGAATGAAATTTGCCTGGATTTTGTCAAGCCCCATGCATACTCAATAGCTATCTGTGTGACAATCTTTTGGCTCTAGAAGAAGCAATTAAGGAGCTTTTTCTAGTGGAGAATAATTCACTGTTAACTGACTATGGTCTTACATGAAATAATAGTATTTTCAGTAAGGTTACATACTAAATATTAGCTATAGTGTGTCTGAGTGGGTGGGAGTTGTGATGCTCTGCAATTTTCTTCTTTTTATTTTTTTAAATTTAAAATAATAAAACCCTGAGCTTTTCGATGCCAATGTTCTGGTAACACATTATGCTCCAAGTAGAAGATTGTGTCTATTTAGAAAGTGCAATGCACAGTGCAATTCTTGCAAGACCTAAAAATAAGCATAGCCTTTAGAATTGAACAAGATCTTAAGGATCATCTTTTCCTGTGCTTTCCAGTGAAAATATGAAGAAATGCATCCCTGGGAGTGCGGGGAACTGGCAAGCAGTTAATGATAGAGCAGGACTCCTGTGCTTTTCATCATGTTTATGTGTAACAAACAATGTGGGTCCTAGGTGACTGGGAGAAAGATTGACAAAAAGTAATGATGATTCATGTGCAGCCAGTTCTATTATTCATATTCTGATTCCTTCCAAATTATCCCAAATCCAAACTGCCTTCTTTATTTGCCTCTTAAAACAAGCCCTCAATGGAAAAAAACCTAAAACAGTCACAGACTGTCTTATAATCTTCCCCTGTCCCTTTTGGGAGTTTTACCCAGATTCTGAGTCTAACTCTCCTCCCTTATGCGCAATATCTTATGATATTCCTGGCTGTTTAAAATCTCCACTCTGGCCTGCACTCTCTGAAGCCTGCACCCAGTGCCCAAGGTAACATGGGTGCTTTCTCCATACAATTATTATTTATTAAAATTATTGTGTGTTTCTTTCCCCAACTGGCATATGAGTCAGACAAGCCATATGCATTTTTGTGACAAGTTAACTGAAGATGCTAAATAAGTAGCGGCTGAAGGAATGACTTAGTGTCCTGAAGGTAGCTCATTTATCTACTGGCTTTTTAGAAAAAAAAATGATATGAAAAAATAATTCAAATGGAAGTATAAATGACTGCTACACCTTCTTCTCTGTCCTCACGGGAACATGTCAATGTTTTATTAGACACATAAAATATTGGCATAAAGCACTCTGGAAGGTGTCTCTAAGTTCAGAACACATAGGCAGTCAGGTCTCCCTGACATAGAGACTGGTCTGTATTTGAACTACATGGCAGCTGAAAAAGTCTCGTGCAGGAACTAGTGAGGCAAAACCCTGGAGAGTCCCAGGAAGGCATCAGGCAGTTGGAGGAGAGAGGGAAAAATGTGAAAACATGATTGCAACAACTATCATTGCGGGTCCTAAAGCCAGAACTCATTTCTTACAGAGATTTGGTCACCAAACAGCTCTCTGACTATATGTATTAAGTTAAATACAACCTCCTCTGTGGTTGGCATCAGAATAAGTTTCATCCTTTAATTTCACATTTTAGTAGCAGAAACTGACAACCCACATCTCAAATTGTCCCCATTAGAAGTGAGAGAAACAGATGGAAGGGGAATAAGCAGAGTGAAGATATTTGTCACCCATCCTTGCTAGAAAATGACAGAAATTAATTGCTTCTTCATCTCTGTTTTCACAGCAGGTTGTTTGCACCTCAGTAGTGCCTATCATTTTGCCTGTATTTCTTTCTTTTTTTTTTTTTTACATGTCATTCTCTGTGCACCCACAGTTTCCATTGACGATAACTACGCTTTTGGAGTTACAGGTCCCTTTGCTCCATCTCTGTCTGTACCCTTTAATACCCAGGACAGAGCATTAAATATAAGAAGGAAGGGAGAGGGACAGAGGGAGGGGAATCTGCAGAGAGGAGCTGCCCCTTTAGCAAGGTATAGCTTAGAATGAAGTGGGCATCTGGGTGTGAGAGGGGATGCAATTGTATGGGCTGGAGTGGTGGCAATGAACGTTGAGGGTTAAGAGGAATAAAAAAAGAGATGGAGGTAATGGGCCAATTGCAAAACCTAGTTTCAAATTCACTTGCATTCTCTGTGATTTTTGCTGAGAGTTTGCAGAGTCTGGTGTTTCAATTTGTATTGAAGTAGTTAGGACCAACTTTTCAATTTATTCCACTGCTAAATAATTAATCTGCCTTTGGGCTCTTTAGTAAACTGATCAGCAGCTACATTACTACTGGACAAAATAGCTCCATGACGGGTCTTGTTGCTTACCAACTCACGTGTCATTTTTCTTCATTGAGAAATCATATCTTTGGATCTGAATCACAAACTATTTCTCCTTAATGCAGGACTAGGTTGCAGTAACTTAAAGGCATTTCTAATATCTTACCTAGTCTCCTCAAGTATGTCCTTTTGCAAGGATTTATAGATTCCCTACTGAGATTTATTTTTCTTGACAGTTTTGTGAAAAACCTGGAGGACCTGGTAGGTCATCCTAATCTCTTTTTCTCACCACAATCCAAGGATAAATGGCAGAATGTCACAGAGGAGATAGAAATTTAAAATTTCTGCAATTTAGACATGTATAACCTTCCAAGTTACATTCTAACCAATACCCTTTCTTAATGTAGAAACCACTCCCATTCCCCATTTCACCCTGATAAGTTGTTAATTAGCACATGCTTGAGGATGCACTGTAAGAGCTTGGGTAAGGTGTCCTCACATTCTGTGACTTCGCATTTTTCATCTAAAAAGATTTAAGAAGCAGGAAGGTTGAACCTCTTCATCTTCCTATGAATCTGCAAAACTTAGGCACCCATTCTCCTAGGGTAGTTTTATTTGTTTGTTTTGCTTGTTTGTTGGTAGGCTTAACTCTTCATTTAGAAAAATAAAACAAATACGTTGAAATATAAATAAGTAAATAAATCAAGACAAAAGGAAAACAAGGGTAGAGTTGTAACATAAGACCACTGGAAATTTAGAACATTCGACTCAGACTAAGAAGTCGCACTGAATGTGACTACAAAGTTTGCTCTGAGTCTCCTAGCAGCCAATGTGAAAAAGGAAACCCTGATAGTTACACAAATTTTCATGAAATATAAATACACACGATTTTGAAGAAAAATGGTCTATTAATCATATGTTGTTTTCTTATAGTGAGTCAAAGTTTTACTTTGGTGACATTAATATGTTGAATCTAGCCTTGGTTTCAAAGGTAACATACAATGAAAGTCTCTCATGACATTTTTCAGATATTGCAGTATTGATTTGAATGACGGCTGTTGTTCTTTTTAGGCCATCTGTAAGTTTTATTTATTTTTATTTTTTAAACTATGTTATTTATTTATTTTTAGAGAGCAGGAAAGGGAGAGAGAAAGAGAGGGAGAGAAACATCAATGTGTGGTTGCCTCTCACGTGGCCCCCACTGGGGACCTGGCCTGCAACCCAGGCATGTGCCCTGACTGGGAATCAAAGCTGGGTCGCAGCCCGCGCTCAATCCACTGAGCTACACCAGCCAGGGCCCATCTGTAAGTTTTATTTATTTGTTTATCATCCTTCTCCTTCTGCTAGAACGTAAACACAAAGCAGAAATTTTCCCCTACGTTTTACCCTTCTGTATAAGCACTACCTAAAATAGCACCCAGCACACTGAGGCAAAACAATGAATACTTATTGAATGAATAAAGAAAAAAAAATCAGGTTGTGTGGCCCTGGCTGATAAGTCAGTGGTTTAGAACACCATCCTGATACACTAACGTGTGCGTTCACTCCCTGGTCAACCAGTGAATGCGGTAAGTGGAACAACAAATCAATGTTTCTCTCCCTCCTTTCTCTGTCTTTATCTAAAAAATAGTCAATAAATAAAACAATTTTAATTTAAAAAACTCAGGTTGTGTGCGAAAGACTGGCAGGAGGGCTACCTTTGTCAAACCGCCGGGAACTAAGGGTGTGCAGCAGCAGCCCCCGGCTTCTTGGCCGTCAGTCTGAACACAATGTGTGTACTGAGGCATTTTACAATTGAAGACACCATTCTGAGTTAGAGGCATGAACTCAGCTTTCCCTTCTAGAAGCTATCTAGAAAGGGGAGAAGCCTCAAACATTCAGATCTGGGACTTAAACAGCCCCAAACTATTTTATGATGTAATCTCACTTGATCCAAGATGCCTTGAATTTCAATTCACAGCTCTCGTTATTGCAATAGGAATGGAGTTCTGAGTATAACACAGTGAGTTGTGACTATAAATCTTCAATATCTCTGAGTGTAAAGAAGGGATGTTGATAGCTATTTATTATGCACAAAAGAAAATATTTCATCAACAAGAAAAATAAACACATAAAAAACTAATAAGCCTGCATTCTTGAGCAATATTGTGGCTATAAACAAAAAAAAAAGAAGAAATCAAATAAAGGAAAAAATAGGCTTCAATATCTTGCATGAGAAAGATACTTTCAAACTTGAAATGGCCATAGGAGTGAAGATTTCCTTACTCTGCCCTGGTATTCTTAAACGCTCTATCCAGGGGGTTCTTCTCCCATTATCTCAGAATTCTACACCATTTCCGGCCAGACCATGAAAAGTGTTTTCATTCATTTGTTCTTTTGTGTGTTCACGCCACCATTATCATTAACTGAGCAACTATGTGCCAGTAACTATTCTGTGGGTGGAGATACAATGATAAACAATATGCAATCCTTGACTTTTAGGAAATTACAGAGGCAGCTTATGCACCAAAGACCTATAAGTTCAGTTCCTGAGGAGTCAATGATCTCCAGAATTAATGACCTACTCATTCATATATAAAAGATTTAAGCAAGTGGGTGGGAGGAAATATAGTCTCAGCTCCTTCAATAGCTTATAATGTATAGAAGATGATATAATGATAGTTATGACAAGAAATATAACAAATATAAAAAAATAATCTTCAAGATTACTACTGACAAAGGCCATCTCCTCATTGAAGTACGCTGATGACTAAATAATACACCAGACTAGAATGTGCTTGCTAGCGTTTAGAGCAAAGGAATTGTGAGAGAATGTTAAGGACTATATTTGTTGCAAATACAGAAAAAATGCAAATAAAATTAATTTTTAAATAAATTTTCTATTATAAAGTAGAATTCCATGGTAATTTAATATATTGTTGCCATTCAACATTAATGTTTGGAAACAGCGTATTTCTTAGCAGTGCAAACTCCGAAGTCCAAGTGCCTAGATTTGCGTATTAGCTCCATTGCTTACTTAAGCAAATCGCTTAAACTATTTGATCATCAGTTTCCTCATTTTTCATTTGAGCATGTAAAATAGGTACAATAGCTTTAAGGACCAAATGAGGTAACCCACGTGTATTAGTTTCCTATCGCTGCCCTAAAAATATTACAAACAGCTGCTTACAATGACGCAAATTTATCATCTCACAGTTCTGGAGGGCAGGAGTCTGGAATAAATTTCAAGGCTAGAATGTAACTTTGTTTTTGCACTCTGATCTCTGCTTCCACATCTTTTTTCCTTCATTCTGTTTCTCTTACTCTAAAAAAAATATTTAAAGTTATAGTTAATGTACAATGTCATATTAGTTTCAGGAGTATAACAGTGATTCAACATGTGTATACCTTACGAAGTAATCATCATAATAAGTCTACTAACCATCTGTCATTGTATACAGCAATTGCAATATTATTGACTGTATTCCTTATGCTGTAATTTACATTACTGTGACCTATTTTATAACTCTATATCTTTACTTCTTAATCCCCTTCCCTTTTTCCGCTCATTCCCACCACCACCCTCCCTTCTGTCAACCATCAGTTTGTTCTCCGTATTTATGAATGTTTTTGTTTCATTTTGTTTGTTTGCTTTTTCTTTTTAGATTCCTCATGTAAGTGAAATAGCATGGCATTTGTCATTCTCTGTCTGACTTACTTCACTTAACGTAGTATCCTCTAGACCTACCTATATTCTTGTAAATGACAAGATAGATTTTTTTTAATATTTTATTTATTTATTTTCAGATAGAGGAGAAGGAGGGAGAAAGAACAATGTATGGTTGCCTCTCGCATGGCCCTCACAGCCCGCGCTCAATCCACTGAGCTACACCAGCCGGGCACAAGATAGAATTTTTTATGTTTGAGTTATATTCCATTGAATATAAGTTGTGGCAAAAGTAGGTTTATAGTTGCTCATATGAAAAATAATACAGTAATTGATACATAACACTAGGATAAACTCTGTGCTTTGTACTCACAACTGTAAACCTACTTTTGTCCTACCCTGTGTGTATGTATGTGTATGTATATATATAGATATATATCTAAATATATCTATATCTATCTATCTATCTATCTATCTATCTATCTATCTATCTATCTATCTATCTAATCACTTCCTTTGCCCATTTCTCAATTGACAGCCAGACAACTAGGTTACTTCCTTGTCTTGGGTATTGTAAACAATGCTTCAATGAACATAGGGATGTGCGTATATCTTTTTCATTTTTGTTTTCTTTGAATAAATACCTGAAATTTGAATTGCTGGGTCCTACAATAGTTCCTTTTCAATTTTTTGAGGCATCTTTATACTGTCTTCCACAGTGGCTGCACGAGCTCACATTCACACCAGCAGTGCACAAGGGGTCCTGTTTGCCACGACTTCACCGACCCTGCTGTTTGTTGTCTTTCGGATAGTAGCTGCTCTGACAGGTTCGAGGTGTTATCTCACTGTGGTTTTGATCTGCATCCCTCTGATGATTAGTGATGTGAAGCATCTTTTCATGTGTCTGTTGGCCACCTGCATGTGTTCTTTGGAAAAATGTCTATTGATATCTTCTGTCCATTTTTAAACTTGATTGTGTTTCAGATGTTGAATTGTATGTGTTCTTTATATATTTTGTACAGGAAACCCTATTGAATGTGCCATTTGCAAATATCTTCTTTCGTTCAGTGGGTTGCCTGGTATTTTCCTTCCCTTTGTGAAAGCTTTTTAATTCGATACAGTCCTCTGTTAGTTTATTTTTGCTTTTGTTGCCTTTGCTCAAGGAGGCATATCCAAAAAAATATTGCTAAGACCAATGTAAAAGAGTTTACTGCCTAATTTTTTCTTCCAGGTGTTTACCAGTTTCAGGCCTTACATTTAAGCCATTAATTTATTTTGGGTTGACTTTTTTTTTTAAAGATTTTATTTTTATTTAATTTTTTTATTTTTAGAGAGAGGGGAAGGGATGGAGACAGAGAGGGAGAGACACAGCAATGTATGGTTGCCTCTCACATGGCCCTCATGGGGACCTGGCCTGCAACCTAGGCGTGTGCCCTGACTGGGAATCAAACCGGGACCCTTCGGTTCCCAGCCCGCTCTCAATCCACTGAGCTACACCAGCCAGGGCTGGGTTGACTTTTTTATATGGTAAAAGAAAGTGGTGTTGTTACATTTTTGATACGTATGTGTCCAGTTTCCCTTACACCATTTTGAAGAGGCTATTTTCTCTATTTTCTCTATTGTCTATTCTTGCCTCCTTTACCAGAGATTAGTTGACCATCTAGGCTTGGGTTTATTTCTAGGATCTCTATTCTGTTCCTTTAATTTATGTTTGTTTTTGTGCCAGAACCATACTTTTTTTTTTTAGTACTTTAGTTTTGTAGCATAATTTGAAATCAGGAAGTGTGATACCTCTAACTATAATCTTTTTCCTCAAAATTGCTTTGGCTATTCAGAGTTTTTTGTGGTTTCATATACATTCTAGGATTGGTTCTTCATTCTGTGAAAAATGTCTTTGGATTTTGATAGGGATTGCATTGAATTTGTAGATTGCTTTGGATAGATTACAGTTGTAATGATATTAATTCTTCCAATCTGTGAGAATAGTATGTCCTTTAATTTATTTGTGCCTTCATTATTTTTCAACAATGTCATAGATTTCAGAGTATAGGTGTTTTACCTCCTTGGTTAAATTAACTTTTAGGTACTTTATTCTTTTTTATGCACTTGTAAATTAAATTGTTTTATTAATATCTATTTCTGACAATTCATTATTAGTGTGTAGAAATGCAATAGATTTCTGAATATTAATTTTGTATCTTGCAACTTTACTGAATTTATTTATTAGATTTCTAATAGATTTTTCTAATAGATTTTTGGTGGAAACTTTAGAGCTTTCTATATAAATAGCATTATGTTATCTGTGAATAGTGCCAATTTTACTTCTTTTTTAAAATATATTTTAGTGATTATGTATTACGTTGTCCTAATTTTTCCCTCTTTTCCCTCCTCTGCCCAGTACCCCCATTGCCTACAGCAATCCCCACCCCCTTATTTCCTGTCCATGGGTCATGCATGTAAGTTCTTTGGCAACTCCATTTCCTACACTGTACTTTGCATCCCCATGGTTATTCTGTACCTACCAATTTGCATTTCTTAATCCCTGAACATTTTCCCCCCATTCTCCCTCTTCCCCCCTCCCAGCTGATAACCCTCCAAATGATCTCCATATCTATGATTCTGTTTCTGTTCTGCTTGTTTGCTTAGTTGTTTTTTAGATTCAGTTGTTGATAGATGTGAATGTATTGCCATTTTAATGTTCATCATTTCTTTTAATTTTCATCTTCTTTTTCTTATATAGTTTCCTTTTACATTTAGTATCATGACAGCTTGGTGGATGAACTCCTTCAGTTTCACCTTGTCTGGGAAGCACTATATCTGCTCTTCAATTCTAAATGATAGCTTTGCTGGATAGAGTAATTTTGGTTATATGTCCTTGTTTTTTATCACTTCAAATATTTCTTGCCATTCCTTTCTAGCCTGCAAAATTTCTTTTGAGAAATCAGCTGACAGTCTTATGGGAACTCCTTTGTAGGTAACTCTCTGCTTTTCTCTTGCTGCTTTTAAGATTCTCTCTTTATCCTCAACCTTTGGCATTATAATTATGATGTGTCTTGGAGTGGGCCTCCTTGCACCCATTGTGTTTTGGACTCTGTGCTTCCTGGACTTGCATGTCTATTTCCTTCACCAAATTAGAGAAGTTTTCTTTCATTGTTTTTTCAAATAAGTTCTCGAAGTCTTGTTCTTCCTCTTCTCCTTCTGGTACCCCCATGATTTAGATGTTGGCACATTTGGAGATGTCTCAGAAGCTCCTTAGTCTATCCTTGTTTTTGTAATTTTTTCTTCTTCTTGCTGTTCTGATTAAATGCTTTTTTCTTCCTTATGTTCCAAATCATTGATTTGATTCTCAGCTTCATCCCCTTCACTGTTGGCTCCCTGTAGGTTTTTCTTTATTTTGCTTAAGGTAAACTTCATTTCTGCTTGGGCCTTTCTTATGCTGTTGCAGTGCCCAATGATTCCTTTGAGCATCCTAATAACCTGTGTTTTGAACTCTTCATCTGATAGATTGCTTATCTTCATTTTGTTTAGTTCTTTTTCTGGAGTTTTATTCTGTTCTTTCATTTGGGCCATATTTCTGTGTCTCCTCAATTTGAAAGCCTCCATGTGCTAGTTTCGGTGTACTAGGTAGAGCTGCTTTGACTCCCTGTTTTAGTAGCATGGCTTATTGTATAAGAGTAAACCTCTGACTTATATGGGGTGAAGCCGTAGGTAATCTCCAGGGCAGGTCAGCCTGTACCACCTCTCTGGGATCTGTGTGAGGGAGGGCTCAGAGAAGGGAGAATGCTACTGCCCAACCTCTAGAGATCTGCCTGGAAGGAAGCTGCCCCCTGGCACTTGCCCTGTTGCCAGTCTCTTCGCTGGCAGCAGTTGGTGCCCTTTTGGCTATTGTCCTGGTGCTAAATCCCAGAGGGGGGTGTTTTACATAATTCCTAAGACCAATGTGGGCCCTTTAAAGAGGAGTCTCTTGAGAATCCTGTAGTTTCTTCTGCCATCCCAACCCCCACTGGTTTTTACAGCCAGAAATTATAGGGACTTATCTCCCTTGCACTGGAACCATAGGCTGGATGGTCTGGTGTGGCGCTGGGATCCTTCACCCATGAGGTATCCCTCTCTGTTTTTACCCACTACACGTGAATGTGGGACCACCCGTTCCACGTTTGGGTGCCTCTCTGTGCCTCTCAGCCCCTCCCACCTGTCTGGATGAATGTGCCTTCTTTAAATCCTCGGTTGTCAGACTTCTATTCAGCTCAATTTTCTGATGATTCTGGGTGATATTTGTTTGGCAGTCGAGTTGTACTTTTTGCTGTAGTTGTATGAGGAGGTAAAGCATGTTTACCTATGTCTCCATCTTGAGCAGAAATCAGCTTATGCTGATAATATTTCTTAATTCAACCCACAGCCAGATGAAGTGACATAGGGCAATGTCCTAAACAAAGGTGTGTCTGCCTTCACGGAGTGTGGGGCTTGGCTTGGAGGCATCCAGAAGTGCTCTCCAATTTCACTTCTTTTTTCCAGTTTGGGTATCTCTATTGCCTCTCTCTCATAAGGACTTTGTGGGTGACTTTGAGCCTACACAGATATTCTTGGACAATATTCCTGTGTCCAAATCCTTAACTTAAGCACATCTGCAAGGTCTTTTTTGTTAGCTAAGGAAGCATATTTACATGTTCATAGTTTCCATAGACATGAATTTTTCCGAGGGAGGAGGGTTTAGGTTGTCATTATTCTGCCTACTACCCCGTGTAAAGTGTTTTTAAAACATCAGCTAATATTATTTCTTCCATTTACATTGTTCACCATGCTTCCCTAAAGTTTATATGAATTAGTTAAATGGCCATTTTACATCATGCAGAAGCTTAAATAAAACTAGATTTTGACCAACTGAGCCTCTGATTTTTTCCCCAAACTATTGCAGCTTGTCATCCTTTGCCTTTCTGCTGAGATCCGTGGACCATTAGTTTATATCAGCTATAGTTGTCAACAAGTAAATGAGCTAATTGACTATTTCATTATGGCCCCAAAGAAATTGTATGTGATTTTAATAGTCTACTGTGCTCATATGGCTATTTCTTAATGAACTCTTTTCTGAGCTTATTTAGTTTAGGCAGTTGTGAAGCTTTAAAAGCGTATAAACTGATGCTACAAGAAATTTGTATTTTACGTGGTTTTCAACAAGTCTTCTGAGGTGATTCAAAAACATTCAACAATAAAATGAGAACTCCTCTCCAGGGTAGGCAGGTATCACAGTCAACGAAAGGCACATTTTAGTCAGTTATCAAGAGCGAATTACTTCACAGAAAGCTTGTTCAAGTAAGAAGTTCAAGCTCCAAAAGTTAACACCTCAATCTTTCTTTTTTCTGCCAGTCACAACCACCAGATCTAGCTCAAAACTGGTCATCCCCGCAAAACTTTTACTTCCGATAGAACTTCACCAGGACCTAATACTTCGCCTTCACGTTTAGGGTAAAACCACACAGGCACGCACACACTTGGTTTGTTGTTTCTTGTTTTTTGCAGGCTAAAATGTAAACTACTAATTCTCATGTCCCCCGTAGAGTAACTAGCACTGTGTTGTACACTTAATAAATGCTTGCAAATGACAAAATGAATTCTTTGCTTTGGTTAAAGAGGACTTCAGAATGGAAATGAGCCCCTATGTTTGTGTGTAGGTTTTAATGGTTCATTTTCTTGTCAGACTTCCCCTGGTTATGAATGCTGTGGCAGCACCAACAGTGTAACTGGAGGGGTTTTATTGGAGAACGCTTGAAGGATTAGAAAAATCTACAGAGCCTGGGAGGCACCACATTTTGAGTTCAGAATTCTATTTTATTTTATCTCAAGACCAGAATACGCATAAGAGGAAGATGGCAAGGTCCACAGGGGTCCACGCATGAAGCCACCCACAACCCTTTCAGGAGTGGGTGGGAGGGAGGAAGGAGCACAACCGTTCGACAATTTCTCATTCAACGGTGTTACACATCCTCAGACTGCAGCTTTGCATGTGAGCCCTTAACCCTGCAAATTGCATTATTGCATACATGATGTCTTTAATTAGATTTAACGGTTATCCTCTCTTCTGGTGTTTGCTAAAATAATACACAAAGACAAAACAAAACAAAATTAAAAACAACTTCAGGATAATTTGTTCACCCAGACCAAAAGAACTCAAACAGGATCAATGGGATGCTACATAACTGTTATTTTATACCTTGTATTTTCTCTAGTGAACTGGGAGGGGGGGTTAACTTTTGGGGGACATGAAAATTACTCACTAGTATAAAGGATGAATAAGGCACCATATAGTGTCCCAGAAAAGTTAATTTATGAAACACAAGGGTACCGTGAAGACCAAACATTTATTTTCCATTATAGTTCAGTCTTTCATTAACATCATTAGACTAGGCTCTTTGAAAATGGGGAGACACTCTGAAGTCAGAATATACCAGCTCTAAAAGTGACTGTCACTGTCCCATCCCTCCACCTCAATCCAATTTACACTTTTATGATTGGCTTCCTTTTTGACCCATGCTTGTTAATTATATCCAGCTGTAGGCAAATTGCTCTTCCAAATTGGCAACGCTGAGCTCTCAAGCTGCTCACATTTTTTTCTTCTTCCCTGGATAAAACCTTTGGAGCATGCCTTTTTTTTTTTTTTTTTTTTTTGACTAGTGTTTCTGAGCTAGTCCCCAGTTGTGGGTATTTTAAGCTCAGAGGACTTACAAAATAATTCCAGTTTTAAGTACAATGTACTTGTTTCCATTCAGTCCAAATTCACCTAAGAAATTATACGGAGGAGAATCTGCTTAGAGACGTGAGCACACTGCCATCACTATTCCACTCATTCCTAGATGCACTGGTGTCAAGATCTAAGTAGTAACTGGCCAGGTCCCAGCACAACTCCAGGGAGCGACTGGGCTTTGCCCTCCAGTAGAAGATTCAAACACCCAGGACAACAGCTTTCAAAGGCATAAGAGGCACTTTTCCCCTCTTTTCTGTGAGTCTCTGTTCTGCTCAAGGGCTCTGTTGTCAGAAATTCTCTGTCCCCCCCTTCCTGAAGGACTGATTTTACTAACAGCATACATACCCATGCCACACAATTACTGTCAGGAAGTGCTTTTATTTTTCTTCTTATTTTTCCTCGTTTCAAAGAAAAAAATAGAAGCTCATTTTCACCCACGCACCCATCCACCCAAGAGGCTCTGTTTGATAGATTGGCCTTGAGGATTTTGACCCCTAACATAAACGAAACTTTTTAAGAGATAAGAAAAGGGAACCCTAGTGCACACTGTTGGTGGGAATGCAGACTGGTCCACCGTGGAAAAAACAGTGTGGAATTTCCTCAGAAAACTAAAAATGGAATTGCCTTTTGACCAGCAATACCACTCCTGGGATTATACCCTAAGAATCCTGAAACACCAATGCAAAGAACCTATGCACCCCAATGTTCATAGCAGCACAATTCACAATAGCCAAGTGCTGGAAACAACCTAAGTGGCCATCAGTAAATGGATGGATCAAGAAACTATGGTACATTTATGCAATGGAATACAATGCAGCAGAAAGAAAGAAGGAGCTCCTACTCTTCATAGCAGGGATGGAACTGGAGGATATTATGCTAGGTGAAACAAGCTAGGCGGCGAAAGACAAATACCATGTGATCTCACATATAAGTGGAAACTAATCAACAAAACAAACAAGTCAGCAAAAACAAGTCAGAGACATAGAAATAAAGAATAAACTGACAGTGACCAAAGGGGAATGGGGAGGGGGATAATGGGAGAATAAAGGGGAAAGGTCAAGTTAAGCAACATATATAAAGGACCCATAGACAAGGACACAGAGGGTGGGGATAGGAGGATAATTGAATGTGGGAGGGGGGTGTGGGCAGGGCAGGGCAGGGGAGAGCAATGGGGAAAAAGGACAACCGTAATTGAACAACAATAAAATATGTAAAAAATAATTAGGTTCATAGGTATTAGGGGGATGGGAGAAAATGAGATTCAGAATCAGAATATGCAGGTCAGAATATGCAGCTCTGCTATTGACCAGTGGTATAACCTTGGCCAGGTATTTTAATCTCTCTAAGCTTTTGTTTCTTTCATCAGTTATGTGAAATTAATAATACCACCTGCCTCCTTCACAGGGTTGAAGTGATGGATTGAGATCATGTGGGTGAAAAGGCATTACAAACCAAAAAGCGTAATATAAGCAATTAGTTATTATGAACAAGTTGAGAATATTATGTAATTGCTTGTAAGTACATGCTGTGGGCACACTCGGGGTCAGCCACTGGGTGAATAAAATTTTGCCTCTGCTTGGTGTTGGTGTGTACATGGTCCTTCAGTGAGACATTAAAGGAAAAGGACACTTACTCAGCAATTATTATCATCCAGGTCTTTTCATATCTGTACCTGTAAGTAAATTTGTATCTACAGGAAAATATATATTAAAACATATATATTTCATTTAATTCTTTGGAAAATCAGACTCATTAGCCTGATTTTCATATTAAAAAAATGAAAAACAGAGATATTAAGTGCTGCTTAAAGCAGTACTTTCTAAATTCTGTTCCCTAAAAGAACCCCAATCCTAAGACATACTTCCCTCTGAAAGCGTTCTATGGTTGAAACTGAGAAGGAATACATTTCCTCCTCTTCCAGCCTATTCACAGAATACAATACCACACTGATAGCCACAGAAAAGTCTTCTAGTAAAGAAGCCTGCTGTAGTTAAGGAAACTAACTTTTTTCAATTCAGAGTTCTCTAAGCTTATTTGATGTGGAGACCCTCTTTTCCAGTAACACTCACTAAATGTTGATAGAATTCTACAGAAGCCATTTTGCCAAATGCAGATCTAAATTCATGACTGGAGTTACTGTGTGATAAAATTGTAATCAGAATACAAGTCCTCTTTCAACAAAGCATGTTCTAATGATACATCAAAAACAGTAGGAAACTAAAGGCCAGTTACATAATTTTATTATTCTACATCTATTAATAATTACATCAATATTATGGTTTATGGGGTTCCTTTGTCAGTCTTCTTTTCTTAGCTCTAATCATGGTACATGTTGACTTTTGACTTATTTTTTTCTCTAGTAAAATATGCATAATATAAATTACCTTTAAAAAAATCCTCACCCAGGACATTTTTTCATTGCTTTTAGAGAGAGAGGAAAAGGGAGAGATAGATAGATAGATAGATAGATGATAGATGATAGATGATAGATAGGTAGATAGACAGAGAAACATTGATATGACAGAGAAACATTGATCAGTTGCCTCCTGGGAATCGAACCTGCAACCTTTTGGTGTACGGATGACACTTCAACCAGCTGAGCCACCTGGTCAGAGCTAAAAATTACTGTTTCAACCATTTTAAGTATACAGTTCAGTGGCATTAAATATACTCTCATTGTTGTGCAACCATCACTACCATCACCTGCAGAACTTTTTCATCTTCCCAAATTGAAACTTAAAGTGCTTAGGTTGTTTTCTGAAGTTTTTACTCAACATTTTCTCATAAGCATTTTCCCACGTTGCATCTTGCTCTTTCCTAATAACCTTCATTTCTAGTGGCTCTGAGATATTCTATCTAGATAATGCTCATGAATCCACCTATTGTTAGATATTTATATCATTTCCACTTTTTTTAATGGATCAGTCTATATACATATTTTTTAAGATTTTATTTATTTATTTTTAGAGAGAAGAGCAGGGAGGGAGAAAGAGAGGGAGAAACAGCAATGTGTGGTTGCTTCTCACATGGCCTTCCTGGGGACCTGGCCCGCAACCCAGGCATGTGCCCTGACTGGGAATCAAACTGGGACCCTTTGGTTCCCAGCCCGTGCTCAATCCACTGAGCTATACCAGCCAGGGCATCCACTTTTCTTTTTGTAAATGATAAATATCGTTGTGTATATAGCACTTTCCACATTGTGGATTTTATCTTTAGAATATCTAGTAAATAAAGAATATGAGCATTTTAGTGAATTTTAGAAGTATGAAAATTTTTGTTATATCCAATTTATATTTCTATTGGTTGATTGAATCATTTATTCTTTCAAATAAAGACTTAATGCATTCCTAATACTTGCCAGGTAATATGTATAAGACACACATATTCTCTACTCAAATTATTTTAATCTTAATCCACTCTGGCGGCATTAATTATTATGGCCAGCATTAGTGACAACTAAGGACAACAAGATTGATTTACTTGTCTAAAAGTTTTCTTGCATTTCTTTAATTTTCAGTTATAAGATATCTTTGCTAGATGGCTGATTCCTTTTGAGAGTTTCCTTGTCCCTCATTGTTTCTTCTCCCTCACGTCTCACCAATAGGCACGCTACTGGGCAAATTAACTTAATCTGTAGTAACTTTGTTCCCTCATTTGTTAAATGGGAGTAATGATTGTTAAGAAAGTCATGGAATTGTTATCCAAGCTCAAGGAGACATTGTATATCTTGATATCTATATGATACATTGTCTATCTTCAGTCAATACTTAGCAAATTTTAAGGACTCTATAAACATTACCTATTACCATTGTTACTTCTAGGATAGAGAAAGTGAAATGCATCATCTGTCAGTTGACTCAAGGAATGGGCAAGGCAAGAACTGTGTACACTTTGCCCTAACGTATCAATTTTTAAAATTTAATCGATTCATTATTGATGAGAGAGAGAGAGAGAGAGAGAGAGAGAGAGAGAGAGATTGAGATTTATTGTTCCACTTACTGATGCATTTATTGGTTGATTCTTGTACCTCAGTGAATTGGGATGATGCTCTGACCCACTGAGCCACCTGGGTCAGGGCTGTATGTCAATTTTTAAAGAAGCCTTTGGTGTGTTTAATCAAACATATCTACCAAGTCATGAACTTAATCTTTCTTTCAATTATAGAAGAACAGATTAATTAGTATATAGATGGTGGGTTTTTGTTTGTTTTTCCTGAAGCATATTATTGCTAAATTTTACAAAATTCTACTAAGTGCTTCAAAAGGAAAATATATATGTTTCCATTATTTTGTCATATAGGATTTAGGAATAGTCCTCAATCAAAGAAATAAGAACAGTGATGTGCTAAAAGTTATAGGCTAATGAATTTTTAAAACTTCTATGGTGCATCCTAAGAAAAAATGAACTTAACTATGCTGAATTGAATTAAGTATCTGGCTAGTTAGTGCGGTAATGAGCCAGCTATAAGACTCCAAATTATATTTAATCAAGCCTCTGTTCTTACCAAATTTTTTTTTTAGTCTTTGCCTTCCTGATTATCTATATGCGTATGTACAGGGTCTGGCAGAAGTAATGCCTGCTTGAGTATGGTTAGTAGGGTGCGTGAATGTCTCGCACAAGATGGACAGCCATTTGAACATTTCACCTAAATTGTCACATGGCATGCTTGATTATGATACTGTTATGTTACAGAGTTACATGCTTCTGATTTTATAATTAAAAAGGGGCATTATTTGTGTCTGACCCTGTATATTTGTTATATATAAACATATTTTTCCAGTTTTATCATAATCCTGGTTTTACGATGATATATTTAATTTGAAGAAAGGAATATGTGTCTTGGTGCATTACGTTTTATATTAAATTGAGTATTACATTGTATCGATTTACAAAGGCTAAAGATAAAATGTCCGAGTAACTGGCAGATGTCAATCAATACATTGTGTTTTAGGGATCGTATATATGACATCAATATTCTGAATAGAAATTGTTTATTCAGTTGTGACCACAACTATTTTATTTGCTGTGTTACAAAAAAAATGAATAAAGTATGCACTATACGGTCTTTTCAGAAGCAAGTAAGTGCGGCATCTGGTGAAACCGCTGCTGGAGTAGCAAACTAAAACACTTCGCTGGCCTAGCACGCGTCCAGGCTTCTTTTGCTCCGGATGAAGTCATCCGTTGCTGTTTCATTGTCGGTGTGAAGTCCTTTTGTTAAATACTTGTGTCTGAAGTAGCTATTAGATATTACAAACGAAGCAAAACCCTCTTCTAGTCCGGCAGACCTGTGTGAAAGGAAAGCACGGGAAGCCCCGGTGCAGTTCTCAGGTTCTTCCCGAGGGCAGAAGTGCAAAGAGGCCGGAAGGTTTCCCAACAACTAGCGAAGTCCGTGAAGCGGAGAGTAAACCCCAACATTCGGCAAATGACAAATAAACCAGGAAGGAGACATGCCAGCTGTTCACCCTGGAAAGTTACCGGACGTTTATTTTGGCTCAAGTGGTATTTTTATATGACTACGGAACAATAAGTTTGCAGTGGGGGAGGGGTGTCTTATTCCTTATTTCGTGCATAAGAAGCGGTGAGCTATCCATGCAGGCAGATCTCCCCCCGGGGCGCTTGTACACTCCCCCTTCGGGCTCCCCGCAGCCGCTCGGGCGCGACCTCCACCGCGGGGACCGGACCCCAGCGCACCTCTGCGCGGGCCGCGGGGGTGTGCCTGCGTCGGACCTCCGTGGTCTGGCCTCGCTGCTCACCCAACTCTCGCGTCTCAGACTCCGGTTTCTGGAGAACCGGAGAACCGGCAGGGAATGGCGCCAGGTCCCCTTTCCCGCCATCGCGCCCCCGGAGCAGCGGCGGGCGGAGGGGCCCCGGCGGCGAACAAAGGCGGCGCGGGGCGCGGGGCGCGCGGCCGGGGCTAGCGCGCGTCTCTCCGGCAGGAGGCAGCGGCGGCGCCGCGCCCGAGCCCGCATTCCTGCGAAGCTCCCGGAGCCCGCGGGGCGACGTCACCCCCGGCTCCGCCCCCGTCCCTCCCCGAGCAAAGTAACTCTTGGCTAACAGGAGCAGCCTCCGCCGAGCCATGGAGAGCTGCCGCCGCGGCCGAGCGGCCACGCGAGCGACGCTGGCGCCC
Source organism: Micronycteris hirsuta (assembly GCA_004026765.1). Lineage (NCBI taxonomy): Eukaryota > Metazoa > Chordata > Mammalia > Chiroptera > Phyllostomidae > Micronycteris > Micronycteris hirsuta. The sequence goes on from PVJI01001484.1 coordinate 73,799, forward strand.
CAGAGGTAGTTCGGCGACCGCTAAGAAAGGAAAAGTGCCGGCGGGTGGCCGCGGACTTCCCGCTCTCACCCCGCAAGGCCCGGCCGGCTGCTCAGTCGTGGATTTCTCTGCGATCCCCCGAGCAGCTCTTTGCAAAGCTGCTTGAAACTTCTCCCAAAGTCGACATGGATACAGCGGCAGCGGCGCTGCCTGCTTTGCTGGCGTTCCTGCTCCTCTCCCCTTGGCCTCTGCTGGGGTCGGCCCAAGGCCAGTTCTCCGCAGGTGAGTGGCCCCGGTGGCTTCTCCCGATCCTGGGCTCTCGAGGGGCGGAGTGGCTCCTCTCTAGGGCCGGAGGCTAGGATTTGGGGGAAGCTTTCGCGTCCCGGGGTGGGGGGCAGGGCAAAGGGAGAGATGTCCCAAGAGTTTATGCCAGGTGGGACGCGGGGCCCCGGGCTGGGCGCCACTGGGGGCAGGTAACTTTTGTCTTGGCGACCTATTGTTCCCCTCTGAGGCTCGCCCCGGGCGCGGGCTGGCGGGGCTGTGCGGGAGTGAGTGAGACATTGCTTTTCTTGGGAAACTGGTAGCCTCGGTGCCCAGCGCAGGCTGCACGGAGCTGGGGAAGACAGAAAGAAAAAGTAGTTACGACTCTGGGGACGACTCTGTTGCTCGTGGTGAAAGGTTGTTGATGTCTGCCACTAGAGTGTTCAAAAAAATTTTCCCCGGGAAGCCATTGTCAGAAACGCGGAGACTCTAAGGGACTGACCTCGGCGCGCTTTGCCAGGTGCTTTTTGTCCCGGGAATAACCTCCCATGACTATTGTCCAACTACTTCCCCGTCCCTCCCACCGTCCCTTTCTCCTCCCACAGCGTCGGGCTGCTCCTGGCTCTGCCCTTTGGGTTAGGGCACTGAGTGGAGTGGGTTCTGTTCGTGCGTTTCAGGTTCTGAAATCGTATGCTAAGGATCCAAATCGAGGGGTCCGGGGCAGCGATGGCTGGGAGCCGGGTCCGGGAAGCCTGGTCCCGGTGTGGGAGCACAGCTACTCCCGGAGCGGGTCTGGGTGCGGGGGGCTGCAAGCGATTGCCGCCCGCCAGGAGAAGCCTAAAGCAGGCTTGTGGCGCGGTCTCGCCTGTTATCCCTTTGGGCGCTAGGTAAAGCCACTTAGTGAAGTCCTTGAGACCCGCTCTCTCCCGGCCCCGTCCTGTGTTTCCTTCCAGTTTTGTTATCCTTTCCGTTGGTTGCTTCTTTCGTTCTCTCCTCTGGGGGCTCTGGAGTTTCACCAGGTGGACGCTGGGGAACGGGCTCCCGGGCGCTCGTCTGCCTCCCGCGGATTCCAACAACTTTTCTGGCCAGCCCACCCAGCTCAGCGTAGCTGCCAAGTACATCTGCCGCCTCATTCGCGGTGCAGATGGAGACGCAGAGGTGGCCGAGCGGTGCTGGAGAAGACCCGGGAAGCGACAGCCGCGCTCGTGGCTGAGGCCGAAGGGCGCGGAGAAAGAACTTAACTTTGCACGTGTCCGTTTCCCTCCTTGTTTTGGCTGCCGGGTTTCCAGGAAATAAACTCAAATTGTTGTGATCGGGAGTAATGCTTGTTTCCTTTCCCCTCGCCCCTCTTTAGAACTCTATAAAAGGAGTTAGACAACAGATTCAGGTGGCAGCAGGTGGTGTTCACTCGGGCAGATTAGGAAATGCAGCGTGTAGAGGAAAAGCCATGGAGATCGGGGATGTGTGCAGAGGACAACAACAGCCCTATGCAATGCATGATCCGATGGCTTAATTTGATTCTTTCTGGAGTAAGCATCACTGCATGCATCTGTAACATAGAACGCCTATTAGTACTGGAACTGTGCTTGATGTAAGGCATTCTGTGCAGGCAAGTTGGAGTGAGTATTGATTTCCTCACAGTGTTTATCACTGCACGGAGAGCCTACGCTTGAAAAGGCATGTAGTTAGTTAATTGAAAGTTTGAATTCTACCAGTTGCATGATTAAAACTTCCATGTACTCAAGGGCTGAAACTGTTCATGTCTCAACACCTGATGGCTATATTTTCAACAATAAAGAAACCTTTCTTTTTCTCTTTTCAAATATTATTTACTCTTTAATGAGCGAGTCAATATTAAATTTCCTCCAGCAGAATAAGGAGATGAGCTTTTCTGATCCCTGGAGTTCAGCTCTCTCTAATGAACAATAGTGTTCTTGGACATACAGTTCAATTAATTTGACTAAATATGCCTGGCTTTTCTTTACTGACCAAGCGAAAGCATTTGACTTTATATTACATTTCAGTAAAAGAATGTGCAATCTTAATATGCAGTTTTCCCAGAATTATATCTCAAAATTTTGCTGTTCAGGATTTACAAACATGCCCAGAAATGAGTGCCTTTTATTACCACGGTTTAAAGTCAGGCGGTGGATATGCCTTTCTTCACAAATTAGAAGTTTGTTTTGTAAAAATGTCCATTTTCCTGGCTAAGTCATTTGTTCTTTTGCCAGCAGCTTTTTTGGCAGTCAGATTTGTTCCAAAGACAGATTTAGAGATCGGCGGTGTGTTCTTTCTTGCTGATCTTCTTATAATATTATTTTTTAAATGAACTTTTATTCTTGAGAGGAACTTAAATAAAAGTGCTTTCACGTCTCAAATATGTGTTCAGAATTTTAAAGTTACCCGTTACGTGTCTTTTAAATCATTCCCACCGTCGCCAGTTTACTCCCTTTAGATATTTTCATGTGGCTCCTAACATGGCAAGCTTCAAAAGCGAATTTTGAAAAATTGAGGATTGTTGGGTCTTTGATATAAGTACTATCCAGTCTACTTTGTTTAACTGCAAATTTAAGAATATTTTAATCATTGTGACTTTTGCCTTAGCTTTTAAAGTATAAAAGTGTTACACATGAGCCTCTTTCAAACTAGAACTTCTTATAACTATCAACTTACATATTTTTCAATTTAATCTCTCACTTAAAATGACACATGTCATATGTTGCATCTGTGGAGACTGAGATGTAGAAGCACACATATGTACTGATGTTTATTCACTGGGTTGTGTAGCTGTTATCGCTTGATATCATGTATAGTATAAGAAAGTTTTTTGTACTAGGACTCAGACGGCTGACAAAGCCAGTCACAGATGAAGTCACTTAGAAACTCAACTTTCTCCTCTGTAAAATGGGGGTAATAATACCCATCCTGAACTTTCCCTATAGTTTAGGTGAGAATCATATAAAATAATTTATGTGAACCGACGCTGTCAGTTGTAAAGCATTATGCAGTGTCTAGGGTGTAATCATCATACCTTAAGGTGGCCAAGTGCCTTGACTTCCGTCTCTACTTACTCCTTCCTTACTATCTCCGAGTGAGTACAGGCTGTTCAAGATCGTTTGCGTATGTCTACCACCGAGCCAGTCATTTATTTTAATTATTATTAAACATTAACATCCTAGATTGGCCAGATCATAATTTCATCAGCACAGTGAGAGAAATTAGCCTTTACTTTTTTTTTTTTACTTGCCTCTTATAAATCTTTACTTGAGCTAAACCTGTGGAAGAGTCATTATGAACATTCCTAGCATTCTAGCTATACAAGAAATATATTTTAAGTCATTTTCCTTAGTTATTTGTTCCACTAACTGTTGGTTGTTCAGCTTTTTCATCTCAGTGTAGAGAAAACTAGGCAGCTTTTTAGATGCAGTCTTATCAATGACCTAGAGAGGGACTATTGTCTCTCTGGTAGGATGTGAGCCTGGGAGTGCAGCTGAGTATAGTTGCTGGCACATCACGCGGTAAGCAGTGCTCACTTGATTCCTCAGCACCCTGCCACTAAGCAGTGCCACTGTCCGAGGGTGGGACTCCCTGATGTCTTTGTATGAGAGGTTGATTTCTCTTCCACTTATTTCCGACGAGGACATTCCATCAGAGACAGCTTGTTTTCAGGTTGGCCTTTTAGTTTTCTGGTTTTGGTTGGCCAGAATCCACCAGTCTCTCAATTCATTGAAACTCCAAATTCCAATCACTAGTAATGATGTGTAAAGGGATATTTCCAGGACTGGTTTTTGTCTCACTTGGGTCCTTTACATTCTACCCTGTTGATTTTCCAGGATTGCAAGATGTCATTTTCTGTCTTGCCTGCCTGGATGAGAAGCGGCAGCTCTGGCTGCACTGGGGCTGTGGCATGTGTGCTGCTGACAGCTTTTCTCTTTGTACTCATGAATGGGAATTTGAAAAATAAATCAAGTCCTCTGTCACTCCACCCCTCGCTCACACTCACTCCTTCCCGCTCCGCTCTAGCAACAACAAGGCTCCGCACGCGCACGCACACGCACATGCACACGCACAGAATCACAGCCTTTTTGTTTTCAGCAAATATCTTCCAGTGCTGAGTGTTTTTAAAACTGGAAACACGACTCAACCGCTACCCAGAGCAAACGCCAACCTCCTACCAAATGTCATATTTCTATCAATGATGGTTTACTACACATTTTTATGGCCTTAAAATTTTTAATTCATGTAATGTGGTCCTATGTAGAGAAATTGCGTTGCTGCCTTCTAACGCTTTTGAAGTGCAGTGTTCTAGGTCTGCTCAAGATGGTACTAAAGACAGTGTAAGTTATGTTAAATGTGTGTTTGCTTCTCAGGGGCACAGGAAATGATGTTCTCACCTGTGCTGTGCTCTTCCCATTCCCCCTCCTTGCTCCTTATGCAGGGCAGGGTGTCAGGAATTCTGGAAGACTGAGAGCAGGAGCCAGCACGAAAGTTTACAGATTGTTCTGAAAGAAGAAACAAAGAATGCTGGGAGTGCTTGTGCACACATGTGTGTGTGTTTGCTGTTTTGCTTAATTTTCTAAAGAGGAAAAAAAGCCCTATTTTGACTTATTTATTGGAATCATCCTGGCCTTTGCCCAAACATGTTCATGCCTAAAAACTTCCCTCTGTGGATTCCTGTCAGACTCCTCCCTTTGATCGTATATATTTGGTTTGTGTTCTGTTATCATGAGGTGTTTCTTTTTGCCTAAGAAGGCTATAATTGCTTTTGACTTGTTTTTTCATCAAAACTCGCGCCATTTATGCCCTGGCTGGTGTAGCTCAGTGGATTGAGCGCGGGTTGGGAACCAAAGAGTCGCCGGTTGGATTCCCAGGCAGGGCACATGCCTGGGTTGCAGTCCAGGTCTCCAGTGGGGTCATGTGAGAGGCAACCACATATTGCTGTTTCTCTCCCTCTCTGTCTCCCTCCTTCCCCTCTCTAAAAATAAATAAAATCTTTAAAAACAAACAAACAAACAAACAAAAAACTCATGCTGTTTCTCATAGTTACTGAATAATGGTGTTTTATCAGGTCATAGTATGTTTTAAACTGGTATTTGATGACAAAGTAAGTGAGTAAGTACATCAATGAGGGTAATTTTCATATCAACTGGAGCCAAAAACAAACTTACACATCCATGAGATAATGTTTTAATTCCATAAAAGATTTGTTTGTCTTTGCTTATATATCTCTGAACAGAAGAGAAACTATAAGATGTGTTTTGTAAATAGGAATAGAAATTTTGATTGCCTGCTACTTTCATATACATGCGATGAGATGTGTATCGCTATGCTTTGGAAAACTTTTTAAAAATTGCTTGAATGTTTCAGAGCAATGCAAACTCTGGAGGAAGTTTACAAACTTCAACTCCATCCTCCTGGAAATGTTTTATGAAAAATGTTCTTAAAAAAAAACAAAGTTCTCCATAAAAGGTTGTATTAGTTCCTTAAAGATTCTGTTGTGAGAGGTATGTTTACTTTCCTGTGGTATTCTTGTGGGAATTCTTTTGATTTGTAGTTAATATTCTAGTAATAAAACAACTTACATAATTAAAAAACCCTTAGTTTTGTGCGGGTTGTCAGATTGTCGAGGTTCCGGGAAAACACAGGTTTGGGGTGGAAGGGTCGAATTGACCGCGGGGTGGAGCGCTGCCATTTCCCCACTTAACTCCGGCTGAGTGTTTGGCATTCTCCTCTGTGTGTGGATAGTCCATAAAAATTACAAGTGGCTCATTTTGTCACTGCAGTTGTTTTAGGAGCAAATTAAGTAGTCTTTGATGAAATAAGCCATGTTTCCACTTTATAAGATTGTAGAGCTCTGTTAGTAAAAATGTGAACTGGCAGTGCTGGCTGACTCCTTCTACAGGTGCCATTCTAGAAATTATTTTAACAAGTGGGGTGCAGAAATAAAGCCAAATAAACTAGTTCCCAGTTGAATTTATTGTTGGGAAAGCTGAAAGTTGTAAATATCTATTTACACACACATTCATACACATATCTCCCCAGTGATAGAATTTCTTTGTCCAAAAGTTCAGGTTGCAATGAAGCTAAGGACATCTAGAGATGGGGTCAAGCCCCTATACTTAGATTCTTGAAAAGAATATTGAACATAGATAATTATTGTTTCTATGTCATAGATGAAAAAAAACTGAAATGGAAAATAAATGAACTATATAGTATACGGTATATTTTACTATGCTATACTTTTAAGGAAAACATAATAAATCTTCTTCCAGATTGATATCTATTTATATAAACCCCTCCCCAGGCAGCCGGCTCCTTCACTAGCAGAATATAGGCTGATTCTCCAAACCCTGTCCAGGCAGGGCAGCAGCTGACCAGCTACAGAAATACCCCTAATCCTTGTTTGGCAGGCGGTGACTTAGCAGCTTTGTAAGTGGCAGACTGGTCACAGCTCTTTGATGTGATTCACCTTCGGTCAGTCAGCAAATTCAAGAGTGGAGAGGAAGCCTATTTCAGTGCCCTCACTGCACACTTTGGGGGCAAGAGCTGATTCCTTCATGGTCATTGGATCCCTTAGTTGCAAGGTGCCCCAGAATTTTGCTACTTGAATTGTGTGCTTCATGGACCAGCTGTATCCACATCACCTGGGAACTTGTGATGGTCTTGTGATTACCTATCAGAGCCGACTCAGACTCTGCTGTTTAATAAAATCTCCAGGAGATTTGCTGGAACATTTAATTTTGAGAAACACTGCTCTAGGACAAAAAAACAAAAACAAAAACAAAAACAAAAAAAACCCCAACAACAACAAAAAACTCCGCTGGAAAATAATTGCTACATGCCTTTACTGTAGAATTGTAAGAGTATTTTGAAAGGATTAATTACAACATGAAACAAATTTCCCTGGAATTATATTTCTGATCAGTATTTACTTAATTATAATTTAACACCCAAGACACATGAAAACAATAACACCATCCAGGTTTTTGAAGAACACTTAGACAATTTTGAAAGAAATATTTTTATGAGAACAAAAATAAAGCTAAATGGTTTTGGTTATAAACCCGTTGTATACGAATATTTAAAGGTAAACATATTTGAGGAACCGAACACGATGTATGTTAATTATTTTAGTCTATTGATATGTTGATTCAGGAAATAGTATTCCCTCTGACATTTCTAGTAGCAGCAATTTCTTATTTTATATTTCTCATTTTCTCCTAAGGGTAATTTAAGGATCTTTGTAATAAGGAGCTCATTTTTAAGACAGTCAAATATAGTGAATGGGAGTTAGATAGAATACATTAACCACTCCAGGTGTTCTTTTTGCTATCTTTCGTGCTCATATTTAAGAACAGAGCTTCCTGTCAGTTTTCTCAAGAGAAAAATTATGATGTAATAGACAGTACTCACTATTCATGTCAAAACACAATTTCACTTGCATTTCATAGCTTGCTTTAGCATTCTTTTAGAAAATGAATTCTCCCAGAAGACCTAATTGCCTCCTTATTAATGAGCCTGTGTGTTTTGTTACCATTTGCTATTCTAAATGTGTCTACTTTTGCTGGTTGTTTCAACAGTGAAGTCTCTGATTAAATCACAACTGCTGTATTTGTTTTTGCCGTTTGCTAGCAATTCAGAAAATACTGGCATAATGACATGGTTATGGCAGAGACTAAAGGAAAACAAGAGGTATAAATTAATGTTAACCCATTGTAGTTGGTTGTATTTTGATCTTGGGAGCTGGAGTTCGGGGCGATACACAGCAGAATTCTCTTACATGTTTGATACTGTAAGTGAAAGCCTGCTTAACCAGTATTGTTTCAAAGAGACAAACAATAGCTGTGGATTAATGAATAAACACAGGCCAAGGGTTGTTACGTTTACCTGTGTTAGACACTGGTGTTTATAGGAAGAGATTTCGTCGTAGACAGATTCAGCGTTAGAGAACTTAGTGATGGAGAGAAGCTCTGAGTGAGATGTCCTCGCACATGTTTTCAAGAGCTTTAGAGTGTGAAGGCTTTGACTTGTTCCTTTTTCTAATTTTACTTCAAATTCTAGAACTTGCTTTTTGTATTAGTTTTACTTTTATTATTTTCAGCAATAAGTAGGTTTCTGTATCCTCTTACACACGGGAGAGGAGAGATTGCCCTAAAACAGTTGCAGAGACAATAGAAGATGCCATTGTCTGAGTTCCTATGACCCACCTGGGCTTATGATCAATGTTTTTACATAATTTTCAATTCTCATGGTAATCCTTTAAGATTGGAATCCTCTTCATTTTGCAAACCAAAGACAAGGGAGGCTAAGTAAAAACTTGCCTCAGGTGACAGTGCGAGGAACTAGTAGAGCCAAATTCATTATTGAATTTGTACACATGTGCAGCAGTTAGACTTTTTTTTTTTTTTAAGATTTTATTTATTTATTTTCAGAGAGAGGAGAAGGGAGGGAGAAAGAGCAATGTATGGTTGCCTCTCACATGGCCCTCACCTGGGACCTGGCCCGCAACCCAGGCATGTGCCCTGACTGGGAATCGAACCGGGACCCTCTGGTTCCCAGCCCACGCTCAATCCACTGAGCTACACCAGCCGGGCCAGTTAGACCTTTTTTGTGTTGCATGTTGGCAGAAAATGCAGCCCTGACTAGTTGCAACAAAAGGGCAGTTTATTATCTCTCCCAACTGACAGTTGAGGTAGAGCTTGACTTGGGAGTTCACATAATTCCTTTGGTATATGCACTCACTCTGCCTGCTCAACTCAGTCCTGGGGCTGTTCTCAGAGTCCATGTGTTCAGAGCAGATAGGTTCGAGAGCTCCCACGCCAGAAGATCTTAGGTTCCAGTCCCATAGGAAAACATGAACTTCAATGCTGGTTGCACTTGAAAGGGTCCTGAGGTTCACTGTGATTGGATCTAGTGAATCATGTGTCCTGAGGGAAGGAAAGTGTGCTGATTGGCTTGGTTTGCTAGGATTCTGGGTTCAGCCGTTGGTCCTCAACCAGGTCATTTGGACTGAGGCCAGGGGCGGGGGCAGGAGGTAGGAGGTGGCAGAGGTGGGACTGGTCATCAAACCATCAATTGTCAGTGCAGGGAATTGGGTTGTGGAAAGGCAAACAAACTATAGTCTGGTTGTTAAATAATGTGTGAGCAGGAAAAGCAAAGAAAGAGGGAGTTGCCACCTGTGTGTATTTATAATTCTTCTGAGGAGAAGAAAGGAGGTGGTGGGGAAAAGACAGTTGCATCAGATAGTCCCCAGCTCTGGACCACTAGGTGGTATCAACAGGAAGACATGGCGGCCTCAGTCTTAGTCTCCAAGGGGAAGGGGGAGGAGGAGGCAAGAGGCAAATTGCACATGGCAGGTTTGTGGGCATTACAGATCAGCTGTTCATAATTGAGGGGGTGTTTCTTTTTTTGGTTTTCCCTTTAAACCCTGCTTTAAAGTACAAATTTTATTATTGTCATGGCCTCAGTATTGAATAAGTCCAACATTAAAACTGACAGAACTTTGAGTGCTGAGGAACCTTATAAATTAATATCTCTCCATTTGATGTAATTTACTGGAAGCCTTATAGTTTGGAAGAACTTGAGGTCAAACTCAAGTTTTTGATTTACAAGTCACTGTTGCTATGCCATACACATTGTTTTGCTTAATGGTAATTTATATAGATTATTATTTACAGTCTTTGATTAATTATTTTGGTTTGTATTCTGAAGTTCTAAAACAATGTTTCCAGATGCAGTCCTGACTTATGATTGGTTTTAAGTAGAACAGTAATCCAAATATGAGGTGATAATAATTAATATATCTGTAAAGGACCCTCTTCAGTAACCACTTGGTTTGCAGGTATCCTGCAGGATTTATGTATACATATGTGCAAAAATAGCTGTTTACATGTATACATTTATTTACTTTTAGTAGAAGGCAGAGGGTAAGCTAAGCTGTGATAAATGACACTAATTGATATAGAAATAAAACCTAGTAACTGTTTACTTTGGAAACTTAATTTTTGAAAAACTCAGGAGGAAGAGGTGAACTTGTTTATAATTTTGATCTCACCTCTTTCTTCTGTCTGACTTCATAATGCATATCTGAGCAACATGGGGTATTTGAAAGAGTGGCTGTCAGAAGTTACTGAATAATGAATAAAGTGGAGGGAAGCAGCAGCTGTTGGCCCAGCGCCCTTCACCAGGAGAGATTTATGGGGCCTGTGTCCGAGGCTGGTCCGTGCTAGTGCCCGAAGCTGGGTGTGACTGGGGACCAGGGGCCCAACTGTGGCCGTGCCAGTCGCGAGCAGTGTTTCGTCCCAGGCACTGCCAGAGCTGCCGACGGCCCTTCTCTGGCCAGAGCGGCTGGCCTGGCGCATAGGAGGAAAAGACTGTGGTCGTGGAGAAAGGTTTATTGGCTTCAGCATGCTTCTTTCTGTCACAGGAGGTTTATTTTCACATGCCTGTGTCTATTAAAGAAATTAATAAATTATTCCTTCCCCCTGTGTATTGCCTGTTTTCTCTGACTTTTTTTAAACCTCATGTTATAGTCTTATCAGGTGTGATGACTGTGACTCCTGAATGTGATAAAGTTTGCAATAATTTGTCTAACATCCTGGCAGGTTGTTACAGAGTGATATCTAGTGTTGACTCATTATTGCTTCTTCATCTAAACTCACATTTAAATACGTCGGAAATGTACACAGGGAAGGGGTTGGCTGCTTCAGAGAGAGCAAAGGGCTTCTTTGGAGATCTATGAATGAAACCATTTTCATGCACAGAGCATTGGGCTTGCTCTAAGACTGTTCCGGTTTTACCTGTCACTTGCTAGCTCTGTGGTCTGCAAGTTACTCCTTTCTGCTTTAGCCTTAATTTCCTTATCGCTAAAGTGGAAATATTACAATGAAAGTGATTGTAATCTCTTCTCTAGTTACTCAGTAGGACACTTTTAAAGGTAAAATGAGTAATATATGTGAAAGTACTTTTTAAAAATCATTGTAGACTATCATAAAACTAAGTATTTTTGTTGGGAATATAAATTTTCATAAGAATATTGTTGAAGGTACGGAGTATATGTGAAAGAATGGAAATGAGAACAATAGATGCTTTGTATGTTTGTGTATCTAAGTTGTACACTGCATATCTAAGTTGTTTACATAACTGAATTTTGGGGAAAGTGGTGTGTGTGATAAAGGAGTAAACTTCTTGTGAGCAATGAGCAATTTTATTATGCATAATAAATAGTAGCTCCCCAAATTAATTTCCCATTATGTATTTCCTGTGTACACAAATTTTACTCTGTAATGCTACAAAATAGTTTTTGTATTTTAACCAGATATGTTAATAAAGATTACGGGCTTAGAAAGTATTTTCACTGAAAAATTTTCAATATGCACTTTAAGGACTGTGATGATATATGGCAAGTTATATGTATCATTTTTCTTTTTGAACAATTTTATGAAGAGATTAAAAATGCCCTTGCTATTCAAGCTGGTTTGCCTCGTTGGTGAGAAAATGATTCTGATAAAGTTTGTCTCCCTTTATTTGTTCTTACACTCCATATATTTTTGAGCATCTATTAGATGCCATTGCTGTGCCAGGCCCTGGGTACGCTGGCAAATAAGCCAGGTATTGTCCTGCTGCTTTGGGAGCACATGTGACTTCATGACTGTGCAAGGAGTGGTTATCTCTGCGCAGCTCCTCATCTAATGATTAACTGGTGAACTGGGCTATTTTGTAACTCTCTTACCCCTGTGTCTTCTTGGCAAGTCAAAGCGCAGTCTATCTCTTGCAATTTGTTGGTCCACTTTAGAACTTGTCTGGGTCAATACAGGCATAGTAGCTTTTCCATACCCTTGAGTCTACACACAAAAAACTTGAAGCCTACCAAAAAAAAAAAAAAAAAGAATTACTCAAAAAATTTCCACAATGATAGTAACATTCCAGTAACTGGAATTTCCCAAAAGTTAGGTAATCAGAGCAAACAAGTCTGGTGGAGGAGAGAGCATACTTGCTTTGTGGAGGCTCAGTCATTTACTCTCCTGGAAACAAGATCAGGAAGTTTGAGGTGTGCTCCATCCACAGAGAGGACTTCATATGTTAATGTGCGTTCACAGCGTGAACATTTGTAGGCAGAGCCCTGGTTGTTTGGCTACAGATTCTTATTTCTGAGCCCTGCAGACGCTTATCAACTGCCGCTGTTGTCCCGACTCTCATCGGCGGCCTTTTCTCTGCTGCTTCAGTTGTGTGGGTTGTCCTAAGTAGTGGGCCACTGCCAGAGAGGGAGGCCAGAGGCCTGCAGAAAGAACTGGCAACCAGGAGTCTGGGCAGACCTTGACCGTCCCTAACTGCCCCTGCAGCTGCGCAGGCACCCGCACCTGCACCAGGAAGCAGAGCAAATTCCATTCCTGTGCTTTGGTCATTCATTTTGAAGGGGCAATAAATGTATTGTCATTTAAATACACCCATGGCCCTACCAGGAAATGGAGATTTTGAACATCAGTATTTAAAGGAGACCCACAAGACTTTCATTGTGTGAGTTAAGGAGAAACTTTAATTTGGGAGATGTGCAAATTTTTTCTAAGCAAAATTTGCCAAACTTCAGAAACAGAAATTTAGAAAACTATTTTTAGGTGAATTAGTAATCTTTTGTACTCGTTTTATCTTTAAGCAGAGGACACTCATAGAAAACAGAGCATTATTTTAAGATCACAGACTTTGGATCCTGATTGCCTGAGTGTGACTATTGGTTCCAACGTTTTCTTGCTATGTAACCACTTTGTTTCACTTTCTACCTCTGTAAACTGGGGTAAATTCACTTATCTATCTTGTGTGTTTGTTCTGAGGAATGCTGAACTGAAGTGCTTTAAAGAGTGCCTAGCACACTAATAAACTTCATTCAGTCTTGGGCAGGTTGGAGGAGGTGTGATATTTGGGGCATTCACGAACTTGCTTATCCCCTGGGGAGACTGAATCTCAGCTAAAATATAAAAACTCTAATTTGGGTGTAGGATCAAAATGGTAATTGACCAGAGAGTTGAAGAGTGAGATCTCTATTACTTCTAGAAATGTCCTGCCTATCCCATCCCAGTGAGACTAATGTCCCATCTGGGAGCAGCATTCAGGTTTCCAAATGACGCCATTGAACTGGGGCAGCAGAGGGGAGAGGCCTCCTTAGCTCCTGAAGAATGCTGTTTCCCAAAGGTGCCAGAATGAGGAGTGGATATCCGTATTGCTCTATTTGCGTGCGACACATGCTAAGTAAATGCATTACCAGCATTTAGGACTTCATTTACCTACTAATTCTAGGTAGCGTTTTCATTTTTTTTTTATAAAGTTTGCTGTTGATATTTAATCTTTGTTAGCCCAGGCAGCTTCAAATCCATTTAACCCCCATGCCACTGTCAATAGGGTAAAGTCTGTGCTGTGGAGCCGAGGGCTGGTGAAACTTTCCACGGCTGTTTGCTCAAGTGCAGATTTGCTCTTTGGCCAGTCACTGCAGAGGAAAGCCTCCCTAACCGTCACAGAGGTTTCATGGGTTTCACGGGTCGTTCAAGTTTCAGATTTCCTGTGCTCTTTCACCTGCCTGCTCTCTCTTCTAGCCATAATTGAAACAGTTTTTCCTTTTCCATGTATTATACTTAAGAAAATCTTTGCTCTCCTGTTATCATTATGAGTTTTCTTATTAGGGAAGCTCTTTGCACCGTAGGTTTAAATCTCACCAAAATTAGTGTTCCTGTGATATTCAATTTACCATCATAATGCAATTTTGTATCCTGGCTACATGCTCCTAATACAGGGTGGGCAAAGTAGGTTGCGGTTGACTTACGACATTCTTTTGAGTTACTAAAGCTGTTGTAATAATTGCAATGCATATCTTTTGCCATACAAACAGCTGTAGACCTACTCTTGCTCACCCCTGTGTAGGTCTTACCAACTCTGGTGGCAGCAGGTGTCTTCCTAAGTTCCTCTCTATTTAAAAAGTTTCTTAAGATGTTGTCCTTTGGGTACACTGTCTAGGAGAATAAAGCATCCTCTCTACCCTTCAAGGTCCTTCTGGCTGAACCAATAATCAAAGCAACAGGAGACAGATTAGGAGGAGAAAAACAAACTAAAGTTTAACAACATATATAACTCCTGTATCCTTGGACCATCTAAGGATACAGGAGTTATATATGTTGTTAAACTCCTTGAGTGTGACCATTTCGGTGAGTACACTGAGTACTCACCAAAGTGATGAAAGCCATCACCTCAAATACCACTTTCAGCTAAAGACAACAGATGATGTTGGGGGCTGGAGAGTCCGTTAAGGGAAGTGACACAGGAAAAGCAAGGAAAACCAGGGTAAGATTCTTATGCAGATATGAGCCCCTGCCTTCTCTGGGGACAGGCCTCGTACTGTGAGGGGAAACACCCTTACAAATGTAAATGTCCTTTTACTGATGGTACTTCTACTTGGTTTTCCCAGAGCTTATCCCAGGTCTGCTATTTCTTAAAATTAACCAGCCTAAAATAATCAGGATCTGTAAGAGCTATATTTTGAGGTGGCATATTCTGCTTGCTTCAATGTTATCTGTCCAGGTTTGTAGTCTTAATAAAAACATTTAAAAAACAAACTCCTGTAGCATGTGTAAACTTAAATATGGAACCATTCAAAAAAGGGGGATGCATCCCTGGGCTGTTTATTCTGGGCTCCAGAATCATGATCCAGTGATTATTTGGAAAGCGGAATCATCTTTTATATGTCACAACAAATATCTAAAGGGTGCGGAAGCAGAAAAAAATTATGTTAGATCTATGTATGGAATGAACACATTATATAATAGACAGGATACTTTGTGGGTGAAACAGGATTACTGTAATAAATCATAAATTCCTAACTGGGCAGATCATGGTGGATAGTCATGGTCCAGACCTGTAACTTCTTTACTGAAAGGTTTTTAAGCACGCCCTGTCCATTGTTCTTGTGCAGCTAGGTTAACACACCTTTGAAATGCCAGAAGTAATACACTTGCAAGGGGGAACCACCCTAAGAAAGTGCATAATCTTGTAATCCAGTCCCCACCTTTTCTCTACCTCCAGGTAATCTTCCTTAGTTCTCCCCTTAATTTCAAATGCATAGGAGAAACTGCAAAACTGTTATTCTTAGGAGCATTTGAGATCTTGCTTCCTGGCAGTTGTCATCAGTTATGGCTCAAACTCTTAAATTCTTTACAGGTTTGGACATTTCTTATGCTGAGAAATTAAATTTAATAATATGTGCAGGAACTATGAATTCTAACTGGTGTGGTTCAGCCTGTGGCTTCCAATCATTTTTCATGAAGGAGATGGGGAGATCCATAAGCCAGCAAATGTTACAGCAGATAGCTCCAGAAGAACGCAGGGGGCTCGACTCCTTGCTTTGAAGGCAGTCTCTTGGATTGAGCAGAGTCGATTTTGTCCTTTCCTGGCCCATTCTTATCAGGAATGCAGATCCCAGGTGAGGCCTGGGAATTGCTTTGAGGGCTCTTTTCACTCCTTTATTTTAGATACAGGAATTCCATGGGCATGACTTTGAATAGCCCTCAGGTACATCCTGTTTTTCATTTAAGTATTCATTTAAGATCTTTCCTAGCCTCTTAGCGTTTAGAGTCAGGAGACAGAGCCCATAGTCCACCCCCATCACTCATTCATTATTATGCCACAAACTTCCCTGGCTGCCAACACATTTTAGAAAAGCATACAATTTTATTAAGAGTGTCTCTTGTTGCTTTCAAATATAGTCAAAGAAGGGGGGAAGGGGAGGGTCACCATTTACCTTTTCAGGTGCCAATGCCTTGGAAACTTTTCCTTGTAAACAGTGAGGGTTTTTTTTTGGGGGGGGCGGGGGATTTTTGTTGGTATTGACACTCCATATATTTTTGGGATTACAGGTACAGCAAGTTTTTTTTTAATGTGAGCAGTCACAAAAAGAATATATCTGTTCTGTACATTATGGAAATAGACTTGAACTTTAATGATAGCATGTCAAATCTAATATCCTTTGAAGCTTGTTAAAATAGGTTATACCAGTGTAAATTATTAGCACTTTCTTTTTGGCAGTACCTTGCTGGGGCAGGCAACATTGATTTGTGAGTGCGTGTGATTGATTAAGGTCCCTGTTAGGCTGGTGAGCTAGTGGCCTCTTCATTCAGTAGGATGTGTATGACAGAGCTTGTCTCGCTCCGTTCATGTGGATTTGGTTAAGTTCATTCACCAAGTGCAGCAGGCACACTTTGCGGCTTTGTGCTTCACAGATGTTGGCTTTTGAACGAATAGAAGTCAGGACCCTCGATCAACAAAGAGATTATGACTCCCTTTATTGTGATACTTGCTTTATTATGGTGGTCTGGAACTGAGCCTGCAGTATCTCCAAAGTATGCCTGTATTTAACAGACGTCCATTTTCTGCCAGGCATTGTGTTTAACGCAGAGGGCGAAAAGATGAAATTGACCAAGTCCCTGCACTCATGGACATCACAGACTAGTTGGGGGAACTGAGAAATAAATAAGTTATAATTCAGAGTGGGAAGCAACAGAAGGAAGTACCATCAGCAGATGGGGAAAGGGTAGTCATTCACTCCTCATGTGACAACTTAGTCCTTTCTGGATCGGAAGACCATCAACCACAACATTCCCAAGAATGGGTACACAGCGTGCTTGGAAAAAGGAGGAGGCAATGGTGATGGTGGTGCGTGGTTAGCAATGGAATTTAAAAGAAACCACAAAATTCCTAAGAACGAGCACACCGTGCTCTTGGAAAAATGAGGAAGTAACAGTGATGATGGGACATGTTTAGCAATGGAATTAAGAAAAAAACAAACGAACACCGACATTCAGTTTTGAGCATATGTTGGTTTCCACCATGTCAATCCTCCCGCTGCGGCAGATTTCAAATTGCCAGTGTGACATCACCAACAGAGCCGGAAGAAGCGTGTCGTCGCACGCCACAGCACAGTATTCCCACCACACAGATAAAAAGGAAGTAAATAACCTCAAGGACGTACATACAATGCAGTCAGAATAAAATGTAGTAAAATAATTAGGAAGTGATGACTTTTGAGTTAATAGCTATTTTAAGTATGTTATTCAAATGTTATTTTCTCTAATTTTGTTTTTAAAAACAGGTTGTGATTAACAACTGGCTTACAAAATTGCCGAAAATTTTAAAAATTGACTGTCAGGAGCTGGTATGGGCTGGCTCCAGCGTGCCACTGAATGCATCATAATCTTGGATATGGGTGGGAGGGGTCCGGGGAGCACAGCCAAGTTTCTTTAATTCTGGGCCCTTCTATAGAACTCTCCCAGCAGAGCAGACTCTGGTGTGAGAAGGGCTTGTCCATGTTGAACCCCATCAGGGGGGACTCAGTTCTCAAGAAGATTTAGGTTCATCGATATAAAATGCAGACATCAGAAGGCTTTTGAAGCATCCATTACAGAACCTAATCTTAGGAAAAGTCCAGAGAAGACTGTCTTTCTGCTCAAGTTTCTTCACTGCACAGCATGAATATCTTTGGTCTTAGGTGTTGATGGAAGTAGGTAAGCCCTCCTTAAGGACTGTTTACTTAGATCCCCGCTAAGTCTACTTAAAGAGTAAGCTGTTAAATGACTTTGAATTATGTACCTTTTCATGCTAAGCACCATCTTTTCCAGAATATTACACCATAGGAAGTGTGTTTCCAGCCAATATAGCTCAAAAATTATTATTTAATTCTTGTAATAACACACCAGTTGTGGTCTGCAAGAGCCCTGAGCATTCAAGTCATTCAGAAGTATTGGAAGATAACCGTTGCCAGTGAAAGTGAATGCGTTTGCATTCCATTCTGCTGTACATTGTTGCTTTCACGATTTTTTTGTGTTTATGGAATTAACATTTATAAAAGAAATTACATTTTAAAATAAACATATTTCTTATAAATTTATTTGAGCCTTTAGTTTAATCTTTTCCACAGAATTATCAATTGTTAACTAATTACTTCTGATTTTTTTACTTAAAACATTTTTAATTTAATTTCTACCAATGTCACATACAAGTGGAAGGCTCTTTTATCACATGCTCTTGTGACATGTATATCTATGAGACAAAAATATTCTGTGCACTAAAAAATGTCCTGTGGGTTAATCTTGCGGTGCTAAATAACAACTCCTGTGCTCCAATGGCTCTGTAAGGCTCCGTCTACCGGGAAGTTCTTACCTAAAAGTAAGATATTCATACGTCAGAGTACGTTGTAAGATATTTTTGAAACTGGCCGGTTGCTGCTATGTTGTATATGTGTGTTTTTTTCCTTTTGGTAAGAGCCTGTGTGTGTATGTGTGTATGTGTGTGCATTAATTGAACCGAATAACATACAACGAAGTGTTGGCAAGTCCTCAAGTAACTTATTTTGATAAAATGGATTTCTCTATGATTTGTCTCTGTATATTTTACATAAAGCTTTTCACCTCATATCTGGCAAAAATGATCTTTCCTCATATAAGAACAATTCCAATAAGCTGGAAGTGTTCCAAACTTTACAACTTAAAATTAGATTCCGTAACAAAATTTACCCAGTCTGTTCAAAACAAAATACAGAGTTTAATTCTTTTGAATTACTGGTCTCTCCTGAAACAAAATGGGAGAAGAGATGAGACAAATATTACTTCGTATTAAAGGCATGGCACTGAGTTGACTGGACGTTTTGTTTTTCTACGCGTAGATGTGGTTGTGGGGAAGAGAGCTCTGTTAACAGGAACTCGCAGGGACTGCCGGTTTCTGTTGTATGACCTGCGATCAGCAGACTGTAGAGTCTCTTACTTTAATACCTGTGATACTATGGCCATTAATTGATTTAAGAATGATGGATTTGCTAAGCATCATCGAAGATGTAATTATGCTATGTATATTGTGTAATTTTATGAGGCTGGAAAATGTACAGTAGTGGCCACAGCGATTGAAATGAAAGGCCCCGCCCACCCCTAATTCTGAGGTAATCATATGATTATATTACCCAGGGCAACCCATTTTAGAGTATCTGTTTTTGACAGACGACTTCTGCTTTGCATTCCTTTGTATATCAACACTGTTTATTTATCCGGGGCTAATATAGATCTGTGATTGGTTTCTCAGTCTATTTAGTCCCTTCTTCATTGAAGCCCGATTACATGACAACAGTGCATTGGCATCAGGCCTTAACCCTATTTCTGCAACAAAAACTGAAGCCATTGGTACATATTTCTCTGGGCTTTTACATGTTTTGTCTGGATTAGTCATCTCATGAGCAAAATAAATCGTTTTTTAATGTTTTAGGTCTACTAACCTATAGTGACTTTACTTTAAAAAGTATTATTTTCAGTCGGTGACACTTTAGGGGTTACTGGGTCTAGCACTGAGCTAAGTCCTGTATGAGCGTCAGCTCAGTATTTTCGGACTACACGTAACCACCCATTTTGTGGGCATGGAATTCAATTCAGTGGGTAGCAACCAGCTATAGAAACATGAAATAGAAGAAAGTATCACAACAATAATAAAAATAAGCGTGCATCTTGTGAAGGGAGTATTATGTCATGAAACCTTGGTTTTAATTAAATATCTATCTGTATCTATATATCCATATCATCTCTATATATCTGTCTATCTGTCTGTCTATCTATCTATCTATCTATCTATCTATCTATCTATCTATCATCTTTATATCCCTGTGCACCAAAAAGGCAGGACAGCCACCACGCTTTTTTATGTCATGTTCACTACAGTCTTATGAAGTATCCTGAGGTCTGTGATGTGTTCAAGGTCGCACAGTTATAAACTCCAGTATCATTCTTCAGCTGTTATGCTTTGCCGTTTCTTGTGGGTTGTAAAGAGCACAGGGCTGGTTTATTTTGGTGAATAGGTGATTTAACTTACTTGGGCCTATTTCCTTATCCTCAACATGGTCTAAAATGCCGCCACCAACTATTTGTTGGATCAAATAAGGTAACTAATGTGAATAAGTTTTGCCAGCCTTGAAGGAGCAGTATGAATGTAACATTGTTAAAGTGACTTGTTCATTGGTTCTTAAAACACTAATCGACAAGCATGTATTACTAGAGATGGTTAGATTAAGTGCCTTGTATTTATCAAACTCAGAATTCTACAGTTCAGTGTTTCTTGAGTGGAGATCTCTCCTGTTGAGTACTTTTGATAGTATTTTGTTTCTTCTCTATGACAGAACGTTGTGGTGAATAGAGAAGCTATGATTTTTATTTATACTTACTTTTCCCATTTTGTTGACAAAACAGCGAAAGACAAATGTGCTTTGGACATTTCAATAAATAAACGTATCTAGCAAAGTAGCCGTCTGCTGCCTGTCTCCTGTCTTTCTGTCATTCTTTCTCTCAGGCATTTATCTCTATGTGGCCATGTAGTCACACTTTTTGTTAAGATACATGTTTTATTCCACATTTATTCTGTGGCTTCATTCCAGGATGTAAGGATAAAAGTATAGATATTTTGCATTTTGTATGTGAGTATTGGCATAACCTCTTAATTCAGTATACTTCCTGAAGGCTTAGAGCTATGAGCATTTTCATGTTTAAACGTATCTCTCCACGTTGAGAGGAACAATGCAGTTATCTGGACAGAGGCACATTGATGTCTCCATGCCCAGCAGCCCCTTAGTCTAGTCTCACTAAAAGCAGAGGAGGATATTGGGATGCAAATTAGGCAGAGGAAGGCCCTGTGCCAAGTGTTGTTTATTGAACCGTGGAACTGTCTCCCCTGCAGGGTCGGAGGGAGCTGCTAAGTTTAAGTGGCAGGAAGAGCCTGCTGTCTTTCTAGGACCCAGGTTTCTCAAAGAAATATCCAGACGTAGATGCCCTGGGCCCCTGCAGGGAGGGGAGGCCTGAGGACCTTTTCCTCTCCTGGAGCCCAGGTTGAAAACCTACCTGTTTGGCCACTGGGAACAGTCCATTGCTTGGCAGGTAGGGTCCTTGGAATGGAAGCTGGGCTGTGATTTATCTTGTTAACAACCTGACAGAAAAAGGAGCGTTAAGGAAATAGGATGACTGTAGTTGCAGGGGATTTATTTACAGTTCCTGAGAGAATGAATTGTTTTACGTTTTCACACTTCAGATATAAACAGTGTGCTAATAGCCAAAGCATCCATACCGATTCATGAGAAAAATTCTCTAGAGGAGTTATGTCAGTGAACGTGTTAAAAAACACTCATTTTGAAAAAGTACTTCTAAGCATAAAAAAAGTTCTTTTAAAGTGTTCTGCAATTCAGATTTTAAAGTGGTTCACAAATAAATCATCACACTCCACCTCGGTTAATGAAATTTTACTGTTCATGTGTCAGATACATCTAATAGGGAAAAATAATACATTCTGATAAGTGATAATCACTTAAACTTTGGATTCGAACTAAGAGAACAAGGCTTTAATAGCGGGAGAGAACGGGTAAGAGATATGAGGTAACAAATAAAGGAGGGGAAATGGGAAGAATTTAATCAAAACAAGAAAGCTGACGTATGTAAATGTATGACTGTCATTTGGTGTTTATTAATTGTGAACTTTTACATTTACGCATTTCAAAACATAAAAACCTCAAGTATTTTGAGCAATTTTATTTCTGTCTAATTTTTGTTAAAATTATTTTTTTCAGTATATAGTCAGGGATATTTAAACTTAAAATATTTTAAAAGAGAGCTTACTTTAATGTTATTTCTTTACCTCAGTTCTCTGGCATCTTAAAACAAGTAATATTAAGATTTATGTTCTGCTACCGACTGACACAGGTTTATTTTGTGTCTGTTAAGTGAGAACTTAATGAACTGCTGCTAGTATGGACTATCATCATCTCCAGTTTTGACAATTGATAAAAGGCAATTTTATAAGTGATAAAATCACATGCTGTTGTGTATGTGACAGAGTTATGTCAGGGAGTTATTTTGTTATCGTTTTTGGATATAGCCCTTTTTAGTTTATAAGTAACCTAATGTTTGCTACTTATGTTGTTTTACTGACTTCAGAACCACTTTGGCCTTACTAGTTTTCTGTGATGCCAAGTACTATAAACATTTTTTGAGTGAAATTTTCTGAAGGAACTTAGAGTCTTTTGTTTAAGTAAAAGAATTTTACTATAAAGTGAGAACAGTTTTACGAGTCACACCTGAAAATGTCACGTGATATCTTCATTAGTTCATTACCATGCGTGTTTGACTTTTGTGCCTTCTGGAGATCCAGATGCAGGTAGAGTTGGTGCGTGCAATATTTCTTTGTTTAGAAGATAAATTCTACAGGATGGTAATAATTTTAAAGGCTATATATGTTGTTACTAATGTTCAAAATGAAGGAAGTTACATTATTTCAAAAACTGCTGCCTTTCTTATCGTACCAGGTAAGGATTAAATTTGGACCTGGTCTCAAATACGAAGATCCTAAATTAAATTTAAGTTACTTCATTTTGGCTTAATATTTTATATTACGAATAGTCATTTATTGAATACTATATGTACAACCGTTAGCTTAAAATTGTGAGTATGTGATAAATTCCCGAATAGATGAAGTGTAACAATCATAGGTTGAATTTTATAATGAATATTTTCTATTTTCCACTTTACTGGACAGAGTTTTAGGACTAGCCTCTTCTCTGCCTGTCTCACTTTTCTACCTCAAGGTTTAGGAAAGTGTTTTTTCCTACCTATCACATTTTTTTCCAAACTAACACATTGCTGTAATTTAAGATGAGACTTCCTCATTAGGCCTCGTTTCATCTCCCAAGATTTTGGAGGACACTCAGTGAATCTTTAAATATGCACTGGGTACCTTCACTGTGGCTTGCTTTAGGGACTGAAGACATGCTCCTTTTCATCAGGGACCTCTAGGGTATACAGATGTGAAAAAGATACCTACAAATAAGTAAGAATTCGTAAGTTTGTCAAGTACTGTAACAAACAGCAGGGAGATAGGAGAATGTCTCCCAGGGAGATTGCTTGACGTCTCTGATGACTGAAGACTGCCCAGGGTGTGAAGGAAGCTGGACGGAAGGTTGTTGGCAAAGGGCACAGCCTGTGTGAGGAGGGCATGGCCATGGAACACAATACTGCGGAAGGCAGCAAGGGTCAGAAGCCCGTCGTGGTTGGAGTGAAGGCGGTGAGGAGCTCAGCTGTAAGCAGTTTTGAGGACTTTTTTCATAAGGAAAAAGCGGAACCAAAGAGGGAGAAAGACAGACACAACTACGTTTCCATTTTGTAAGGATCACTGTGAGCATAGTGTGAAGAATGACTTGAAGGACGTCCATGGGGTTTGGTGAGACCAGTGAGGAGGGCGTCACTGTAATCTCCGTGAGGGGTGATAGCAGCCCCAATGAGGGTCGGGTGGGAGAGCCGGAGAGGTACTTTGAAGGTAAGAATGGTAGGGCTGGCTGATGGATTTGTGGGGACTTAGTGAGAGGAAAGGATGAGAGATGCTGCCTAAGCACATGGTTTGAATGATAACAATTACCCAAATAAGGAACGTTAAAGATGGGTTTTGTCGACCTTTGTCTCTGTGAAAACTTAAAACAAATTTGCATATTACTTTCTCCTTTGCATAATTTTGTTCTGGATATCATGATTAAATATTCTTATATTTCACATTGTTTCCCTTTCTATTATGATTTAAGGTGTATTTGTAACTATGCATGTTTGTCTTTTGAAAACTTAGTCTTTTAAAATTATCCATTTCAGTTCCAAATAACTGGGTCCTTACCCCCTGGCACCTCTCTATATTGATTCTCTCTCCTTTCTACTTGAGGTTTCTTGAATGAATGATAAGCTTTACAATTTTAAAGTTCTTCCCTTGTTAATTGCTCTTCTCTAGAATACATATAAGTACGCATATAAGTACATGTATGCACCCGCCCATCTACATGCACAGATTTTTTAAGACTGCACAGAGTTGGTATGTAATACAATATGGACAAAGGAAGAAAAATTTTAATGATTTGTCTTAGAAGATGGACACATACTAGAAGGTTAAGAACGGCTGATCTTTTAGGGGGATTACAAAGATTTTACCATTTGTCCGCTGACTAAAGTCAGAAAAATAGGAATTCAGTTCTTATTTCCTCCACGTACTTTCAGGCCATTATGACAGATTTAACGTGAATTGTAAAGTGTAGGAGGCGTGCTCTAATTCCCTTTCACGCACAAAAATCAAGTTGTAGCCTCTTTTGGAAATGCTGACTAGCAAGCATAGGCAGAGTTTAAAATGCTTTTGGATTGCATGACAGCATGGTGCCACTTCGATTGAAGGCTTGTAATACTTTATTTTCTTTCCTGAAGAGTCAAGATAAAGCCTGTAAACACTTTTCCCCGTTCTGTTGTTTCTGTCGTACCATTGTGTTTGGCTCTGACCTTCCCTTCCCACCCCGCTTCCAGGGAAACAAAAGTGTTTTCTTACTCTGTGGCTCCTGCTGAGCACCCCAGCTGTTGGGCCGCTGTTTCAAAGTTGCGCCTTGTTTGCACACTATAATTCTGGCTGGTCAGAAAACCTCAGTCTCACCTGAAGTACACAAGTTTTAAGGGGTATATTTTCAAGGGAAATCTTCGTCAAAACCTACCAGGTGCAGTTGATTTTATTTTTCTTTCATGTAAAATCTAATTATTGTATCCTTTTGAAAATTAGTTATGATATACGTCAACATAAAACCTCAAGAAAATTCACCAAATAACAGGTTCCAGTAACTACTCTATTCATTCACCATTAAGAATGACTGCAAATGTGTTAAGCCACCTGGGAGCTGAGGGCCCACATTAGGTTCTGTTTAGGCTTTGCTCTCCAGGAGCCTCAGTCTGTTCAGAGAAATGGACATGTTGGTAAATGTTATAACTCTCTTAGGAATTAAGTTCTGAGAGGACAGATGGAGAGGAACTGCTTCTACCTGGAAAACTGGGGAGAAACCTCAAAGTTGAGGTGGGCAGCTGCATTAAGTCTTACCCTTGGAGTTTCCAAATTAAGAGCAGGGGAGTGTCTTGAATACAGGATGTAAATCCAGGACCAGCAGTTGGGTCTAGTGTTCGGTTTTGTGTTGTGGGGTCCCACTGAAGAGGCAAATTACTTGGTTGGGGTTGGGTGGGTGGAGTTTACCTAGAAAGTGATATAGCTTTGAGGCCTAAAGATGTGCAGCAGTTAGATGGGTAAGAGGGAGCCCGCAAGGACTTTCTAGGCTGATAAAGAGACCAGCCTGTGAAGGGCTCAGAATTAAAGCAAATTTTGGGGGGGTAGATCATGAAACCCTTGGGTCCTGTGCCATGGAAGGTGGGCTATCTCGGAGGCGACCTGATGACACTGAAGGATTTTAGGCAGGGCAGTTGATAGCATCGGACTTCCACTATTAGGTTACATTTTATTTATTTTAAAAATTGGGAACATTGGTGAATGTTGTTCATTCACCAATTGGTCAATTTCCAGCAAAAGCTTCATCACCTAGAACTGTTTCCACCTTAATGCTTGGTCTTTAGTTACCTAGAAGGTTGAGCTTTTTGTGTCCTGTGATGGTAGTGATTTTTTTCTACCCTTGTTTTCGCTGCTATTCTCATCTGCATCTGTCATGTTTGTGGAACACAGAGCCCCTGCCGGAATTATAAATGGTGATGGAAAAAGTAACAAGAGAAAGAAAATATGTATTAATGTAAACCTAATGTTTATTTTGGTGCTCATATGAGTACTTGGGTCTAAATTAATCTGACGTTCTCATCACAATTTTCCAGCTCAGGAACTGACAGACCGCAGGTTAAATAATTGGAAATTATGGGTATAACCCAAACGACATTACAGCTGCCAAGTGTGGGTACACAGGAGTCAGGCTGCTTTTGTCTGCTTCCTCATAAACATTCTTTCCGCATTCTTTATCAGCACACGATCCTGAGGTACAAAAAGCCTTTGTGTCCCACTGGGAATTCGAGAAAATCAAACTTATATATTGGTTTCGCTCCTGGTTAGGAACCACTAACATTGCTGTATTAACCGCCCCAGTTTCGAATGTAGATTAATGTTTTCAGCAAGCTGTGTCCTACCTTTTCCCCAGAGATGTCACCATTCAAACACAAGAAATTTCAAACACAGACCATAAATGTCTGTTTCTATCTACCTGATGCTATAATTTGTGGCTACTTGTTAGAAATGCAAATTTAATGGTGCTTAGCTTATTAGCAAGCACTTCTAGTAGCACTTCCCATTTGTCAGACACTTTATATAAATTAACGCATTAATCTTTACCATAATCATCTGAGGTAGGTGTTATTGTTATGCACTCTTACAGACTGAATTGTGCCCCCCAAATTCATAGGTTGAAGCCATAACCCCTAATGTGACTTTATTTGAAGATTAAGGTCTTTAATGAGGTAATTAAGGTTAAAGGGGGTCATAAGGTGGGGCTCTGATCCAACAGGACAGGTCTCATGATAGGAGAGAGAGACCAGGGATGTAAGTGCTCAGAGAACAGGCCGTGTCACAACACAGGGAGAAGGCAGCACCTTGATTTGGACTTCGAGCCTCTGGAATTTTGAGAAAATGAATTGCTGTTTAGTGCCCTTTTGTTGTGGCAGCCCTAACAGATTAATGCATACATGTTTTTTCGCACGTGGAGAAACGGAGGTATGGAGAGATTAAGCAGCTGGGTCAAGGCCACACATCTTGAAAATGACAGGGACAGGATTCACACTTGGAAAGTGTGATTGTATTATCAATGCAGTTAACCACTATGCTGTGCTGGTTTGCCTGTAGGTAGAGCTCCTCACTATCTGGGCCTGGATGGTGTGATTAAATGCTGCCTCTAGCATTTTCCCTTCCCTCCTTTCCTTTACTGCCCCACTGCTTTCCAGGGACATCCATGGTGCTTACTTTGGGCTGTACTGAATAGGAATAACATACCTGCAGAATCCCTTACTCTTATCATGGTTAGTTATTTGCTGTGGCTCAAGCAATTTCATGGTTCAAAATGAGCAGGGTCAGCAAACACTGTTACATTTTTTCTTGTCATGCATTAACTTTCAAATAGTAGCAAAACTCACCTTCAATTTTTCCCAGCATCAGTCTCATAGTTCTTTTAAACGCTGCTTCCATAGTGTATTGCTGACTGCCATGTTTTGGAAAAGAAGTCTGGGAAAGGACGTGAAGAAGAAAAGGAGAAAAAAGAAGTTGTTCGAATTAAAGTGGCCCTGTTAATGCCCAAGACTTGTCTGACTGATTGAGTACTTTTAATTATTTAAAAATATGTTCTGTGCTGTATAATAGTCTTTAAAATAGAATAGTATTTTTGGCCTCAGTAAACAGACAGAAATGGTACATACTTTAGGTGGGCTTGGTCCCCAAATGATGATTTTTAGAGAAAAAAACAAATGGGTGGCTTAGCACGCTTGGTGGTGGGGACAGGTACTTATAGATGTTGTCACAGAATTCAGAATAATGGGCTGAACATGGACATTGGAGCTCAAATAAAACTGAATACAAATCCAAATGCTGGTAGTCACTAGTTTACATTAGTTAAACCAGTGTTTAACTTCTTTTAGGTCCAAAATGTGGTTAATAATAATAATAATAATAATAATACCATCTGTTTTCTGGCTGTTATAAAGATTAAATGAAAAAAATGTTATCTAGAATTTCAAAAAGTATGTTTTTCACTCAAATAAAACTGCTATTTATTTCTCATTTTTAGAAGGTTTTTTTCCTATTATTGCTTATCTGATTATTGTTAATTTTTTCTTTGATAACATGTTTCCAGTGGAAGCACCATTCTTTCTGTTCATGAACCCTGTCCACTGCCCTCCCATGCATTTACATTCTTTCTGTCCAGTCGTGGTCCCTTGGAAGGCCTGTTCTCAATGCTCCCTGGGATCCTCCTTTGTTCACTAGCATCCCTCACGTGACAGAAACTGTGGCCCAAATAGTCCCTTCTTCTTTTCTTGTCTTTTCTTTCTTTTTTTGTTTTACTTCATTTTGTTTATTGTTGTAATACATATAAGTTTTCTCTGTGCCTCTGCAATAGCATTGCCTGTCATATAGTAGGCATTATCTGTGCATGTGTGTGTGTATATATGTATGTATATATGTATGTATATGTATATATACACACCTTTTCCCCCCCTTTGTTGATATATTTTTAAATAAAAATTGTATATATTTACAGTGATGATTTGGTACACAGAGTGCAGTGATTACTACAGTCTAGCTAATTAACGTATCATCTCACACAGTTAACAGTTTGTGTGTGATGAGTGCACCTGAAATCTACTCCGCGTATTTCCAGTGTTCCATAACAGCATTAGTCATCCCTATGAATTTTCAATCAATGGTTTGCTAGATAAAGCATTTGTATGATACGGATCTTCATAAAGTTACATTATTATCAGCTGCTAGGAGGTTTTTTCACTTTCCGATTTTATTTTTTTCCATTGGAGGGAATTGCTAGGGATTTGATGGCAACACCAAGCTCCTAGCAATTCTTAGCAAGACTAAATAGCCTGAGCACTGGTTACTTGCTTAGAACCTAACAATAAATGTGTAATGTGTACTAGTAATAAATCATTGTTCTGTGTTTAGAATGTCATGGCTTAAGTTATTTTTAAAAAATGGCATTATGGGTTGATTGAAACAAAACCATATGTTAACATTTTTATAGACAACTAGGTGTTTCTGACAATTTTCCTGATCATATAGTTGAACTGTAATTATATAGCTTGTATTTATTTGTGGGTAGCATTGCAACGTCACAGAATTGACATTGTTGTGTGGAGCTCATTCCCCCTTTTTATTGTGGGTCCCTAGACTCCACTGTAATGTTTTGATGCTGTAAGCATCCTGTTGAGAGAGAGTCTGCTTGTTAAAAATGGAAATTTAGTTTTTATGAAGTTTGTGTGTGTTTTGAAGGAAACACATATAGGCTTGTGGATTTGATTTGTATGTTCTGAAAGGAAGGAAACTGTTGAGTTTAAAAATGTGATTTGCTTTGAACAAATTATGCTAATTAAATTTATTTTTGAGGCCGCTGTTAGTAGAAAAATTGTAAATGAGGATAAATTTTCATTGCTCCTTTTTGCATTTCTCAAGTATAGAACTCAATATTTTCTTAACACTTTGTTTTTTAAATAGATCATTAATAAAGGTATTAACAAGTGACTTATTTGCAATTTGAAAGTTTACTTTGTCATGGACTAGACAAGAAATATTTTCTTTCCTAGTTTAGGACTAACCACGGGAACGAATGGAGTAAGAGGCTCAGTAGCAATGATTTACTGTCACAGACTCAGTCTGACTCAGATTTGTAGAAGTTAGATTGCTGAACTTGTTGCAACTTGTAGGCAGATGACTATTGAAGGGCAATAAATCACTTGAAAATTTAACTAAGATTATAAACATGATTGAAAATAACCTGTAGAATCCATAACTTTTCTAAAAGAATTAGATAATTTTACTGTGAGGAGTTTAAAATTTTGCTAAGCACTGTTAAGGCTTCTATAAAGTGAATTAGAAAGAAGAGTTAGTGGAACGGAAACCTACTACTCTTAAGAAAAAGTAACTTTGCTAAAAAATTACTGCTTATTAAACCTATTTTATACTCTCCTGGAAATAACTTAAGACCATACTTTTGTTTTCTTTTATTTTGCTTGATAAACATGGCTATTGTAACCTGTGCATCTGGCATTCATCAGTTACTACAGCGGAAGGACGCGTTGGTCAGTAGTTAGGGTATGTTTCTGCGGAACAGGACACTGGGGATGCAAAACAAGCATGCAGTGGGGTGGGGGGAGAGGGTAGACTGAAAAGGAAATGACTGACCCTGGAAATTACAGGACATCCTGCCCAGGATGTCATTACCAAATCTGTGTTGTTACTTTTATAAAAAGATAAAATCTATACATACCAGAGGACAATGGCAAGCAGTGGCATAATTGGCCTGTGATGATCAAGGACATTTCATACCACATTAGCCTAGTACTTTTTAATCAGAGGTTTAGTTTAATTACAGTATAATTCTAAACTAGCTGTAGGCACTCACTATCTGATGATGATAAAGTACAGAGATTTTATTTGGGACTGGATCTTCCTATCAAGCAATAGCTATGATTGTGTGCAAAGTGACCTTGAAGGTACAGCAGTTTCTGTGGCTTGGACATTAAGGAAATGTGTGAGTTCCTTTAGTACATTGGCGTTCCCTTACTAATTTGTTTTCGGTTCCCTTGTTCATCTTTATGTATAAGAAGTCACTCAGAAGAGAGTCAACTCAATGTTACTACATTTAAACCACACCAATTCATAATATTCCAGAAAAAGAAGATAAAAAGGAAAAGGAAGTAAACAATCAGAATTATTACTTTTGAATTATATTATTGTGATGAAAGACATGCTGCCTTTTTACTTTT
Source organism: Micronycteris hirsuta (assembly GCA_004026765.1). Lineage (NCBI taxonomy): Eukaryota > Metazoa > Chordata > Mammalia > Chiroptera > Phyllostomidae > Micronycteris > Micronycteris hirsuta. The sequence continues at coordinate 104,401 of PVJI01001484.1, forward strand.
AAACATTCAGAGTGGTGAAAAAAAAGATGTAAAGGCATCAATAGGATAAAAATATGTTGGTAGAAAAAGACTCTGCTCTTGTAGGCCCTGGTAATATTATATGTTGCTTAAACATTTAAAAATGGAGAGGGACTTTGCTGGGTCCAGTGTTGATGGCATTAATATACTATTAAGAGTCCACGTTATGATACTTAATAATTAGGCATTCAGATTAGTAAAGTTTTATTAAATCAAATCACACATCTAAGGAAGTTAGCCCTAAGATGGCTCAGCCAAGAAAAATGCCTGATGTTGACGTATCAAGTGGTTTTGTGAGCAGGATACCACCTGGTTCCTCCTTGCGCTGACTTCATTTGTTGTTGTCTGTGATAATGAGAACTGTTCATTGGCTTAATGCCTTTACTTGTAAGAGACAGATGCTATCTGATCCGTACTGTCAGAAGAATTTCCAGAATAAACCACTCAACCAAGAACAATTGCTGTCTTGTGGATTGCAAACAGTAGGGAATTCTCTGTGTTCTCTCGCACCTTGCTTTCTATGTCCTTGTGTGTCCATCAGTAGCAAAACTGCACATCAGTGGCTTTTGAGAAGATGCTGCTTGTCTGTGATTTGGCTGTTCTTTGTTACTTTGATATGACCACTTAGTGCCTAAAAGTGTCTGCATTGCTAGTTCACTGGGAGCATTTCTATTGCCCCTATCTCTCTGTGTGTTTCTGGTTGACTTTTCTGATATACACATTTTCTTTTAAGTGTCTTTAGTGTCTAGTCCTCCTTCTCTTTCTCCATCTCCTTGTCCTATGTCTCATGCTGTATCCACTCATAATTCACGATTAGGGTTTTCTTTAGATCTGTCCCCATATCAGAGTAGAAAAGCCATTTATCATGACTAAAGCAAATGCAGCACTATGAACTTTGAGAAAAGGTAGATGGAGCCAGGTCACAGGAATTTATTTTATTTTTTGTTAAATTTGATTTATTGGGAGTAATATTGGTTAATATACATTTCTGATGTACAGCTTTGTAATGTATCGTCTTCATGTTGCATCGCGTGCTCACCACTCAGTCTGGTCCCCTTCCATCAGCGTGTATTTGACCCCTTTACCTCCATCTTCCATCCTCCCTCTTCCTCTCTGATAACCACACTACTGTCTGTGCTGATGGGTTTGTTTATTTGTTTCATTTGTTTGTTGTTTTCTCTTTGAAATCCCACATGTTAGTGAAATCATAGGGTTCTTGACCTTTTCTCTCTGACTTATTTCACTTAGCATGACACTCTCAAGATCCATCCATGCTGTAGCAAATGACAAGATTTCATCCTTTTTATGGCTGAGTAATATTCCATTGTAGATACGTACCACATCTTCCCTATCCCATTATCCACTGAAGGGCACTTAGATTGTTTCTATGTCTTGGCTAGTGTAAACATTGATTTATTGAACATAGGAGTATCTATACAAGTAAGTGTTTTCTATTTTTTTCAGGTAGATACCCAGAAGAGGGGTTGCTGGTTCATGTGGTAACTCCATTCTTAATTTTTTGAGGAACCTGCAAACTGTTTTTTATAGATGCTGCACTGATTTACATTCCCACCAGCTGTGTATGAGTGTTCCCTTTACTCCACATCTTCTCCAACCCTTGTCATTCACTGTCTTATTGATGACAGCCATTCCAACAGGTGTGAGGTGGTATCTCCTTGTGGTTTTGATTTGCATTTATTTCCATTATAGCTAGTGATGTTGAGCATCTTTTTATACCTGTTGGCCATCTGTATGTTCAGTTAAGAAAAGTGTCTCTTCATTCAGGTCCTCTGCCCATTTTTTAATTTTTTTTTTTTTTTGCTGAGTTGTAGGAATTCATTATATATTTTGGATGTTAGTCCCTTATTGGGGATATCATTTGCAAATATCCTCTCCCATTCAGTTGGTTGACTTTTTGTTTTGTTGATGGTTTCTTTAGGAAGTCAGAAGTGTTTTAGTTCGATGTAGTCCCATTTATTTATTTTTGTTTTTACTATTATTAGGAATGTGTTTTCAACTTTATTTATAGGCTGGGGTGAATGTTATAATTCTAAGTGTTTCATTTGGTACTTTATCTCTTCATAGGATTGGGGAATAGTGTCCAACATCATCCAGAATGGGTCTTATTAGGGTTCTTGAGTCATTTATCTTTGTTTGAAGAAAACAAGAATGTATTTCCTGCCATTGGGGTGAGGGTTAAAAGCAAGCAAACAAACAACATAAAAGAAACCCTCTAAAATGCTAATTTGTGTTAATGCCTGACATTCATGCAAGCAGGATTAATTTATTCATTTATTTTTGTGTTTCATTTTTTGACTGATTCGATTAGAACAAAATTAAATTCTGAGAAGAAAATGCATAGCAGCCAGATGGCCCATTTTAGAACCCCTCCTGAGTTAGTTAGGAAGTGTTTGTTTTGTACTCATCGTCTGGAAAATGGTATGCCGTCTAGTCCTGGGAGGGGTAAAGGACCTGTAATGCCCAATTCCTCTAAGTATGTAAATCTTGTTGGAGACTTTTGAAATGTATATTTATAAAGATTTTTAGGAGACACTGAGGAGTAGCTCTCACAAAGTTAATAATTAATATTACTATTTAAAACATTAACTGATGAGGTGTTATGTGATCACACTAAGGTAACTGAGGAATGATTATTGAATCAGGTCAAGAAAGAAGGAGATAGATTTTGAACTGGAGGAGAAAAAGTATGAAAGGGTTTCTTAATAATGGGGTTTTGATACCACAGTCACTGCATTATTGCAAATGATGCATGGGGAAATCAGGAAGCTAATAAATTAATTCATCACTTTGCAAGTGTGTATCCATTCATTCATCTTAACTCACTAAGATTGGCTCACGGTCTGGATTGGCTAGTCTCTTGGGGATTGTTGTATGATGTAAGCATCCTGCACTACATAAGCAATAAAAATGCAAAGCATTTGTTGTGCAAAATTGTAAATATTTAAAAAGATAAAGGATTTCATGGTCTAGATCATGGAAAAACCACTGGTGAGTGAGGTAAGGTCATGTAACCAGTTAACAATCTGAACATAAGTAATCGGCTATATCTTAAGTTTTAATTATAGAACAAAGTTAAAGAATATGTAAGAGATGATGCAAATACATTTTCTAAATTACTTTGAAAGATAAGGTGTAACAGGGGCTTTTAAATACATTTTTTGCTCTCCGAAATTTAAATTGGAAATGCTAGCCTATTTGACTCCCATATTTGTCTTAAAAATGGTGTCAGGGCTTCCCTATGCATTAAAAATTGAGGACTGTCTTTTTTAAGGTGATGTGTGTACACTGATCCAGCAGTGGCGCTCAAAGTTATGTTGGTATGGGCGTGACAATTAGAGTGACGTAGGGAAGAGGAGTGTAATGGTGAATAAGGAGAAACGAGCGTGGAGAAGCAGTAAAAGTATTTTACGGGTTTGAATGGCACAGTGTAAGGTTTTAGGCCTTGCACGGCGTGCTGTGTGAGGACTCAGAATGGCCCTTGGCCACGGTGGTGCATGTGGTATTAGAAAGCACCCTGAAAAGTGGGTGGAGCACGGGACTGGAAGTCCTGAGCCCTGTATTTTTTTTTTAAAGATGTATTTATTTATTTATTTTTAGACAGAAGGGAAGGGAGGGAGAAAGAGAGGGAGAAAATTTAAATGTGTGGTTGCCTCTCATGTGGCCCCCACTGGGGACCTGGCCCGCAACCCAGGCATGTGCCTTGGCTGGGAATCGAACCGGCGATCCCTTGGTTCGCAGCTGGCACCCCATCCACTGAGCTACACCAGCCAGGATGAGCCCTGTATTTTGTAGCCTGTTCTCCACCTCCAACTGAGGTATGTAAACCTCCCCGAGCCTTTGTTTTCATCTGGAAAATGAGAGCGTAGACTGATCTAAATGAGAGTGTTAGTCTTCTGTATTTTGTGCAGGTTATTCTGACAATTCACTATAGAAAACGTGAAGGTGGGTGGCTGAACTAGGGACTTACCGTTCATGTGTGGAGGAGTAAGGGCTTGGGGCTGACACAGGAACGCAGAGGAAAGCATAGATCAGGGGGATGGGGTAGAGAGGGAAATGGCAGTTTGCTGACAGGTTGAATGTTGAGGATAAAGAAGAGGGAGTCAAAAATAACTTAAAATTTTTGAGCCTAGAGGATTTTGAGGACAAGGTTAACATTGACAGTTACAGGAAATTTTGCAAACACTTGCTTATTGTTGGGAGAAGAAGACGAGCTCAGACTTTCACATGTCAAATTTTAGTTGACATCTGAGCGAGATATTCTGCAGGCATCTGGAGTGAAAAGGGAATGAGGGAGGTCAAGCCTTGTGGTGATGCCACCGGCAGTCTTCAGAATGGAAAGGGAACCAGCTCTTTGAGGAAGGAATGGGCAGAGAAGGCACTGGCCTGAGGTGGTAGTGAGGATGGGGAAAGCCCTTTGTGTAATTCATACTAAACAGTGTGGAAGGGAGGCAAAAAAACTAGTTAGTTAGAGAAATCAGAGAAGGCCAAGGGGGCCTGAGAGGGCTGAGCGAGCCAGTGAGTTTGGCTATGAGATAGTAGTTGGCCTCGGGTAGTTTCCTTGGACTATTTCTAAAATGTTGATGTGTAAGAAAGAATTTTCTGGAAGAAGTGGAAATTATAAGAACACACTTCTAATGTTAACCACAAGACAGAGCATAAATGTTCTAATAGGAAAATAAATAATATTAAGTAAAATTCAAGACAGTTCAATAGCGTGCCAAGAGAAAGGAAAAACAACCACATCCCCTTAGTTCTGTATTCATTGAGCAATTAACAGTCCTTTCTAATTCCTCCTTTGGATCCTACCTAACCTGTACTGCCATCTACCCAAAACAAAGCACTATCCTTTTCAGGAAGGCAGAGAGAGAAAAACCTAAGTGTGAAACCTCCTCTTTCACAACTACTGAGATTAAAGATATGCGTACAGCACCTCCCAATCCGTGGATGTCTTGGTTTGATCACCCCCATCAGTAAACAGTCTGTGTGTGTTAAGGTGGATTTTGTTACAGTGGAATTTGGACAGGGCGATTAAGTCAATACAGGAGTGACTCTTGTTTAGTTTGTAAATAGGAACTCGAAGCAATATGTTATAGTGAGAAATATCTACCCGAAGACGGCCAAGCTGAAAATTAGGAGTTTAACTGCTGTTTTCAGTGCCATAATCCTTTCACAAGTGAAATGCAGACATTTTTGTCCCTCTGAGACTTCTCAGTCATTGCTGTGACAGTTTTATGGAAGCTGGGGACGTGAAGCACTAGTGGACGCCCGAACTACCCCACTAACATTGTGGATCTTAAAGAGTGTGGCTAGTCACTGAGCAGGCATTCATTCGTCAGCTAGAGCAATCTGAGGTCTGCTCTGGTCTACTCCGTGTTTGCTGAGGCTGTGCCTCAGCCTGCGACCCACCCCTTTGACTCACTGAGTACATCTGGCTTTCTCTGTAGGTCTCTAGGAAGGAATGGGAACCTTGAGTGAGGAAGATTAAGCCAGCAGAATGGCTGACTTGAGGCTGGGTGAGGAAGTGCTATAGGGAATGACTGCTGAATTCTGTATCCTAGGAAATTTATTCCTAACAATATAACTTAGGCTGCAACAGAAGGCACTTCTTCATGTGCTTGCAAATTAGCAAAACTTAAAATATTGTTTTACTATCTTTTTCTAGCTATAATACTGCTTTTCTTTGATGTGGGCAGGTGAAAAGCAAAGCAACTATGAAAATGTTCTGCTAAGTAACAGATATCCCAGGCATGGTTATCTTTCCTTTTGCTAAAAAAACAAACAGAACTCCGCATTTATTGAGACCATCTCTCTCCTACAGTGGCAAAAGCATCATTAAAGTGCAAAATGACCTGTATTGACACCTGCCTTTTGTAGTACATTTTGTTTGCCTTTGTCTGTAGAGGGCATGTTAGGGTTCCCTGAATACGTGTATTCCACTTTCCAGAGGAGACAGATGACCAAAGGATTGTGAGAGCAGTCCCAGCACAAGTATGTGAAATGAAAGTACCAAGCAGTACTTCAGGCATGAGACAGTTCGTGTGGTGTGGGAATCCACCACAAGCGTCTGCCTCCGACTGGCAGGCGGATGAGTCCTATTGCAGCCGCGAATGCTCAGACGCAGAGCAGGCTCTGGGCTGGATCCAGCGAGGAGGGAAAAAGTGAAGGGCTTATGTACATGCTGGTATTACAGCATATTCAGAAAACAATGGCGTGGGGAGGAGAGATGTGGGTAAGGTGGGCAGGAGTCCATGAACCACAAGCAAAGCTGGGCCAGTTCTTAACTCTTTGATCTTTGTTTCTCTCTCTCTGTCTCTCTCTCTAAATGAACACTGATATCAAAACAGTGTCTCCAAAGATCGCCTGCACTCATTAATTTCAATTAGGAAGGGGTGCCATGCCCCTTCTTTCAGTTAGTGTTAAATACTGTCAACACATCTGCTCTAACGACGGTGATGCTGAAATGCCCCTTTGCTTGCAGTGCATTGCTCTTTCTCTAGGCCCTTTAATTCGGTGGCCACGGCTAGTGGAGGATGATGGCCGTAGAGGAGCCGTAAATGCCTTGGAATTGAGCTGTGCCTGTTATCTCACACCTGTGAAAAGAAGGTGGTTTTTAAATAGGAACTTTATTATTATAAGCCTTGCTCTATTCCTTTTTTAAACTTCTATTTTTAATCCTCACCCAAGGATATATTGATTGACATGAGAGAGAGGGAGAGAGAGAGAGGGGAGATAGATAGATATCCATCAAAGTGAGAGGGAACCATTCATTGGTTGCCTCCCATTGGCCTCCTGAGCAGGGATATGAACCTGCAGCCTAGGTGTGCGCCCTGACTGGGATCAGACCCACACCGTTTTGGCGTATGGGATGATGCCCCAACCAACTGAGCCAGCCGGCCAGGGCTGCTCTATTCTTAATGGAAAAAAAAATTGTCAGTGTCTAACTTGTGTATTTGAATATGTACTATCTGTATCAGGTTTCCATCGCAAATATCAGCTGCTTTTTATACAAAAGAGTGTTTCCTTTCTGAGTGTTTAGAAAAAACAAGGTAAGTGCAATCTTTTCTTTAGTGCCTTTAAATGTGGTTAGTTCATTTATGGTGGTTATTCCTCTTGAATTTTAGCTTTTAGAATTTGATTTATAAGTTACAGAAAAAAGATTGTGACTTCGTGGTAAACTTTGAATGCGACCATGAAAATAATATTACTACCTTTATTTCTCTCTCTCATGGATATAATACATGTGCTAGAGATTCCTAAGTGTAACTGTGTATTTTCTTTAAGAGAATTTGTTAGCTTCCTGAAATAAAATTGGCTTGTTTTATTTGTCATAAGTGTGTTACTTTTTCTAGAATTTAGTTCAGGGTAATTTCACACCAAAATGGGCAAACATTTTGATTCTTTCTTGCTTTCTTGATTGCTCTGAATTCTTCTTCATAAAATTGGGAATCACATTTTAACTTCTTACTGCTTTTTTATTAAGTGTTTGGGAAAATAAACACATGGCTGCAGCTTTATTTTACATACTGTTGGTAATAACATGGTAAAATTTGAATTTTTTCAGTCTCAAGATTGATTTAAAAATCAGTTTAGAAATAACACATGTTTGTTGACATTAATCAACATCTAGGACTTAATATCACGTGGTTTAAATTCCTCAGTAATTATTTGTAGGTTTTTAGGTCTTAAATAAGTAATAAACCATAAGCCTATAAATATGTAGTAATTTAATAAAACCAAAGTGAAATGATGCTTTCTCAACCATGAATGAAACTAAATTATTTAAAAAGGCTACCAAATCATAGTAAAAAGAATGTTGAAATAAAATTAGATTTACATTTTTATGTGCTTATTAAACTAAATCTCTTCATTAACATGATTCATGTGTCTCTCTAGTGTATTATTCATACACACTGTAATCCAGAGAGTCACATGTAGCTGACAGTACTGCTTACGTCGTTTTGGATCTGTTGACAGTTGACCTCAGACAAAAAGATGTTCCCCAGTGCACAGGACATGCTGAACATATTGGTGCCCATGCCGCTCTGCAGGATGTTTTTAAGGATTTGTTTAATAAAAACTAGATCACCTCTTGGTGTGAAAGGAGAAGTTGCTGGTGAACACAGGGATTACCATGGGAGGTGTCGTTCTTGGGCTGCAGAATTAGATTTACACTATGAATGTCCTCTTTTGGAAATTACAGAATGAAATAATGAATGCAACTTAACAGAAGGCATGTGTTGGTAAAACCTCCTTCCTAAATTTTTAAGAAAAAGCACTTGATCTGTCAACACCAGGGTTGATTTTGAAGAATTGATGCAATGTTGGTGGAATGACTTCAATATAAGCGTAAAATACTGTACAAAAATACTTGATGCTGAACATTATACGAGGATGTGGCTGTAAAACTCCCTTTTATTAGGAAGTGCCATCTGTTTCTTCTTTAAAATAAATTTAAAATATTTTTCTCATCAGTGGAATAGGATTGACTCAATCAAAATGGTGTCCCAGCTCAGTCCCCTGCTTACGCTCCTACTCGAGGCAGTAACTCACGGGAAGCAGCAGGGGTCTCCCTCAATCTCAGGGTGTTCAGAAGCGGTTGTATTATTCGATCTCAAGTATGTTCACACAAGTCCTTCAGAAGTCCAGTTACTCGGCTGACTCCTCCTCATCCCTTTCGGACACCAGATCCTGTGCTGTCTCGTTAATGTTCCGTTCTAATGCTGCTTCAGTAAAGACCCCAGCACATCTTTACTGCACTGTTGCAGCTAGTCTTTACCTCTGGCCTCCTGCTTTGCACACAGGACCTCCTCCGACCAACTCATTTCTCTCTATGTCCTCAGATTGATTTATCTGAAACAAAATTATGATCACCTGAGTCCCATGTTAAATGTTCACCGCCTCCCAATACCTAACAAAATATGGCTTTACCTCTTAAAATGGTTTCCAGGTATGAGGCATTTTTTTTTATTATCTTGTAGAATCCTCCTAGCAAGTCAGTGAGGTACTTATAAACCCTTGTCTTTGCTTTACAGATGAGGAAACAGACAGAGACATTAAGTGCCTGGCCCGTGGTTATGTAACTGGTAATGGCAGGGCTAAGATTTGGGCCACGGAGCCTGTTTGTAAACACTGTGCTATGATGCTTCTAAAGGTGATTATTTAAAAATTTATGGTATAAAATTAATGTTGAAAGGCAATGGTGCTTGACCTGAGAGCTGTTATAAGTACTAATTGTTTTTAAATTATTAGGTATATCATATAGCTTTAGTTTTAGTTGAGTCATTAGGCATTTTTAAATGAACATGTATCCGCAACACTCATACATGATATATATACATATTATTTATCAGTGTCTTTTCCCCGCTCTTGTGTTGTTAACAGTTTGGGGAATACATTTTGCTCCAGAGAAAAATATAATGACACTGAGCCTTGGTAAGAAGATATTTCACTTTCTGCTTCTGCCTTAGGCAATCGTGAGTTTTCAGTTGTTGAAGTTCAGAAAACTTTAACATTTTGATGGACAGAGTCATTGAACATTTGCAGTCTTAAAGTTAACTTTTGATTTGAGAAAAAGAAACATACAAATATACACTCATTTTGCCACCTTCTTGCCATTATTTCAATCCACAGTTTAGTCTAAGCATTTATTTTATCTTCTGAGGTCATCAGTTTCCCTTCTATTGTTAAATGAGTTAGAAAGATAATTTTTCCATTAAAAATATTTTCTAGTCATCATTAAAACTTTTGCAGATGACTAAAGACAAGTTAGTTTTACAATGCAACCTCCATGCGAGAACCCTGCATCTGTTTAATAACAGCCAGCATGTGTCACCTTTTCTTCAAAAAATATTCCATTTCCTGCCGCAACACGGCTTCATTCCACATTGAATCGGAAGACTTTGAATTAAAGTGTATTAGTAGATCTGGTTTAACATTACGTAGAAAGTTAAGTGGCAGTTACCTTTAATAGAAACGCATTACTGGTCCATGTTATGAGCTGAATTGTGTTGCCCCCAAATTCACGTGTTAAAGTTCTGATCTCCTGGACCTCAGAACGTGACAGTATTTGGAGACAGGCCTTGAGAGAGGCACTTAAAATGAGGTGATATGGGTGGGCCCTAATCCAATGTGACTTGTGTTTTTATAAAAAGAGATTAGCACATAAGACAAATACGGAAGGAAGACCATGTGAGGGCTCAATGAGAAAGTGGCCATCTGGAAGTTAAGGAGAGGGGCCTCAGAAAATACCAAATCTGTCACACCTTGATCTTGGACTTAAGGCCTCCAGAATTGTGAGAAAATAAATTTCCATACCACAGCCTGGTAGTGGGTTCTGGCCATTGTGAACAAATAGGCTCCAAACTGTGCCTTATTTCCTCAGGCTAAAGAAAGTGGCTACTGAACCGTGATCTGCGACCCTGGTAGTTTCAGTGGAAAGGATTGATTTGTGGGCAGACTCAAAATTGAGATCATACAAAACATGTTAGGTTTTATTTTTATATTATTTTGTCTTGCACATTTCTTTTCTGTGATATATGTACTGCAGAAATGAATCTTCAACCTTTGGTGAAAACAACGGAAGTTAAAGAAATGTAGCTTTGTAATATATAAGTTGTAGCTTCAAAGTAATGGTTTTGTATACTGATGTGCAAGAGATCTACTATTTGAGTCTTGAAAACATTTGTCTAATTGGTATTTTGTAGCTTGAGAAACTTTAGGACCATTGAAGTTCAAGAGTTTTAAAAGTTCAAAGTTCCCTCAAGGATCCTTGAAAAATAACTAGAAACAGATGAAACATTTAATATTCCTGAATATCTGATTTCTGTTCATAAACTGATACTGTCTTAGATTTTGTGATATTGCAGATGAACTTGGGAAATCACCATTCTGTAACCATAATAGTAAAAATTGATTTGGAAAAGCAATGGCGCTAGATGTGAAATTGGGAGGCAGGAGAAGTTGGATGGAGAACAGAACATTTACATGGTCTTAAAACATCTGCCTACAGATTTTTATTAATTGCAAAGACAAAAAGTAGTAACTGTATAGTGGCACAGCAGAACACCAAGATTAATGTTGTTAAGGAGGGGTGCACGCATATCATGTGCATCTGGGTGTGGGGCCATGTTTGCAGTGTTCAGACAACCGATGCATTACCTGAATCTAATCATGAGGAAACCCCAGGTCAACCCAAATGGAAGGATAGTCTAAAAGAACACCTGGCTCTGTCTGCTTCAAAATGGCAATTGCTCATGGAAGACAACAGAAGGCTGGGGAACTGTTCTGGGTGAAAGGAGACTCAGAAGAGTGACAATTAAATGCAATTCATGACTCCGGATGGAATCATATACGGAGGAGATAGTTAAAATGGATGTTATTGACACAATTAACAGTGGAATACAGACTCTAAATTAGGGATCAGCAATTTTTTTTTAAAGAGCCAAATAGTAAATATCTTTAGGCTTTGCCGGCCATACTGTTTCTTGCAACAGCCGCCCAGCTCTGGTGTCCATCCACACTGTGGCTGTGGACAGTGCAGCAAGTAACGGGCATGGCTGGGCGCCAGTGAGTTTTCATACGCAAAGTCAGTTGGCGGGTCAGATTGGGCCCACGGGTTTGCTGAACCCTGCCTTTTACAATTATATTGTGTCAATGTGCAAGTTTATGATTTGATAACAGTATTGGGGTTATTGAGAGAATATTCTTGTGGTTTGGAAATGCACACCATGGAAATATTGAGAGTAAAGGCAATGTTGTATACAAGCTACTGTCAGATTGTTTTGAAGATGTAAATAATCTGTACAGAAGTGTATAGAAAAAGGGTTAGTTAAAATGGAAAGAGAAAATAATGTGCCAAAATGTTGAAAATTGGTGAAAATTTGCATAATAAAGGATATCCAGGAATTCTTTGTATTAATTCTTGCAGCTTTTCTGTAGGTTTGAAATTATTTCAAAATTTAAAAGAAAAGCATATTAAGAGAGATTCCCGTATTAAATGTGGAAAGAGAAGCAAGCAAACCAGCAACACACGTATGCACAGCCCCACTCACTGCATGTGGCTGTGTTGTGCCATCTGTGACGTAGAGAACCAGGCATAAACAGAAGCTGCAAAACCAGGCTTCTGAGGGACTACTCAAACAAGAGGCAGACTTCGGGATGGAAAAAACACGAACAGAGTTAGGAACAAAAGGCTCAGCAGAACCTCCTGTTTCACTTGGCTTTTATGTTTTGAGGCGCGAGCCTTGGGGAGAAGGCAGGACGTGGAGGTGCTGCTGCTGCTGCTCTTGCTCTGCCTTCTTTATCCTTCTCAGAATCAGTCAGCTTCTCCTCCCCTGCCTTTCTTCCTCCCCCATTTCTGTTGTTCCTGTTGTCCGCCTGTGTTCTTTTTTTAGTCTTTTCCCTTCCTTCTGCTCTTCAACTCCCTCTCATAAGATAGCATCTAGATTTGCTTCTGATACATTCTTCTTATACATTAACTCAGTTTAAATCATTGTAGAGTAGTCGTAACCTGCCCAGCTGTGTTCAAATCACTCGAAACAAAGCATCAAAACTGCAGTGTGGACGTACCCATTGTTAAACGCACATCCACTCTCACATACACCTGTTGGACCTCTACCTTGTGATTAAAAATAGGAAGGAATGTGGTTTCCCCGTGAATCCATTGGCTGGTCCATTTTAGACAGGCCACTTTCTGCTTATTGATTGACCTCCTTGTGTGTGTGTGGGGGGTGGTTTGGAGGTTGTTTTGTGTCTATAAAATGCATTTCTTAGTTCCATTTTTCACTTACTTGTAGTTCTTTCCCTTTAAGACCTCACTTTTCCTCACTAATACAGTCCCTGGTGAATCCGTTTTGTCCCATTTGCACTTTGCTTCAAACTCTTCCTGACAGCTTTGTTTTTTTGTTTAAAAAACAGTGTCTATTTTATTTTTAAAGGTGCACAACATGATAATTTAATATATAACTACATTGTGAAATGATTACCACAGTCAAGTTAATTAACATATCCATCATCTCACAGAGTTATCATTTTGTGTGTGTGTAGCGATAACACTTAAGATCTACTCTCTGCCTGGTTCAAGGGTAAATGCAGCGATTTAACTGTAATCACACCACGCTGTATATGAGATCCGTGGAACTGACCAGCATCTTTCCATTCCTGCTATTCCCTCAGCCTCTGAAAATCACTGTGCTGTTCTCTGGTTCTATCACTTTGACTTAAAAAAAAATCACGTATATATGATACCATACAGTATTTGTCTTTCACTGTCTGGCTTACTTCATTTAGCTCATCTTCCCTAATAACTAGAATTCTGTGCTTATTTCTTTTTCTTTTTCATGTTCATTTCCTGCCCCAGTTTCTGTGTTCAGATGTATTGAAAATGAAACATTTATTTTGTTCACTAAAATTTTACACAAAAATGTCACAGTTTTCAGAAAGCTGGATATCCTGGAAAATACCTTTACCCTCTGGCGTTTTATGACAGCGGTTGGGAAAAGGTTACCTGTGTGTGCGCCGAACATGCTCAGCTGCTGCCCTGGGTGTCAGTTCCTCTCAGGCACACTGACTTCACTGAAGACCAAGAGAACATCGTGGCATAAAAGTTGCTTCTAAGTGATGTCCTTCATCTGTTCTAAAGGCATGTTGACTCTCCAGCTTAGAGGAGACTTAACTGGCCCTTACTGTGTCTTTAACTTTCCTTGTCTGCTTTCTTTTCAGTTGGGTGACACATTCTCTCTTCTCCTTAAGAGAAAGAAGTTCCCTACATGGTTAAATGTAGTGAAAATCAGTATTCTTAAAAAAGATTTTATTTATTTATTTTTAGACGGACAGAAAGGGAGGGAGAGAGGGAGAGAAACATCAGTGTGTGGTTGCCTCTTGCACGCCCCGCACTGGGGACCTGGCCTGCATGTGCCCCAACTGGGAATCAAACCGGTGACCCCTTGGTGTGTAGGCCATCACTCAATCCACTGAGCCACACCAGCCAGGGCAAAACTCAGTATTTTTTTTTTTAACTGTACATATTAAGCAATAGAACCAGGACCTGTGATAGTTTATAGGAAAGGCTTTTTAGCATTTAAAAGATAAATATACCTTGTTTTCTTTAGGTAATGCCTTATTGAACCTCTGAAGACCTCTATGTTAGGAATTATTGAAAAGCAAAATTCTGCCCTGTATTGATTTTTTTCTTGCCTTGCTTCTTCTGCAGTAAGAACAAAAAAAGCTGCATGTAGTTCTCACCAAAGCATTTTTTTACTTCAACTTGGTCTTTTTGTAAGATGAGAGAAGTGCCATTGCAGAGCAAAATATCTGTCAGAGACCTAAAGGGAAAAGTAGTAGGTTACTGTGAATGATTTTATGAATTTGTATCAGATTTATTTTAACATGACTGCTTTTGTTCAAAGCTCATTAGAGGTTAATGGAATGATTTTATAGAAAAAGCCAAAGCTCAAGCAATACCTCATAATTAGTATTCATGAGACAAGGACGCAAAGAACTTCAGAGCTCAATGGAACCTTAGAACATTCTGAGAAACTTCATTACATTAAAAATAACATAACTGAGACCCCAGGAGAAGTAACTTCACTGTTTTAGTGAGGTCTGAAGTAGACCATGATTTTTAAAAAAAACTATAATGTATATAAAATTAAAATGGTGAGTTTATCACTATATTTACAAATAACAGGATGTACCTTTTTTTGTTAGCTGTGAAGTATTTATTATATTAGTTTTCAAGGGATGCTGCAACAAATTGCAACAGAGTTCGTGGCTTCAAACAGTATCAATTTAATGACATGTTTCTGGAGGTCGGAGGGTAGGTGGGCCTCCCTGGGCAAAGGGATGGCAGGGCTGCATTCCTTCTGGAGGCTCTAGGAAAGGATTCGGTTGCTGGCCTTTTTCAGCTTCTAGAAAGCTTCTAACTTGCTTGGTTCATGGTTCCTTCTCTCCATCTTTAAAGCTTGCAAAATCAGGCCAAACCCTTGACACACTGGGGTCTCTCTGGTTCTCCTCTTCAGCTTCTTCCCAATGAGTACAGGGGTTTGCCCTGGTAATCCAGGCTAATCTTCCCATCTCAAAGTCAGCTGATTCGCCACCTCAGTTCCACCTGCAACCTTAGTTACTGCTCATTGAATCTAACATATTTACAGAATTCAGGGACTAGAATACTTTTGTTGTTGGGGGGCATTATTCTGTCTATCACAAGCACTAATCTGAATACTCACGTTAAAATAAAAATAGGAGCAGAAACATCTCCGTATTTGTTTGGACACAAAGATATGCTTTATTTGATTGTTTAGTGCTCCAGTTTCTTCCCCTATCCTCAACCCTGGTGTTAGAACATCTTCCTAGAGCAGTCTAGGGTGTTAATAAATAACAGCAGTATAAGAAATGGCCGGCATTTTGTTTTATTAGATTTGAAGTGGCTTTCCTGGTCAGAATATAAATTATTTTGGAGGCATTTTCAAGTTATTGGAAGTTGAGTAAATCAGACAGGAGTAAATACTCCTTGTGTGTATTATTGCCTTATTAATTTGTAACAGCAATTTCCCTTGGCATGCATCTACAGCTAAGTACAAAAGATAACCTTTTGGTTCTTGATAGCATAATATGTGCTTTCTAGCTAGATAAAATAAGCAGAGGAAGGCACTCATTTATAGTGTCATTCCTATTTTTTCAAGGTTAGTTACTGATCTAGTTTCGTTAATCTTGCCATGGATATTGTGATTTTATTTTTCTACAAATGTGAAAAGTACATTTATCATTGCTATCTACTAACTACCTTGTTTTAAAGTTGCCAGATTTATTTATCAAAGGGAACTTCCGTGGGAAAGGAACTTACACTGTGTTGGTAAAATCACATGCATTAAGACTCTCTTTTTGGAAAAGGTATTTAACTTGTATGTTGAATTACCCCGGTCTGAGGCAGTGTTTCTATTTGGTACAAAGATTTTAGAAAATTACTTCGGATTGAAATAGAATCATTCTGACTTTTCAAAGTGTTGAAAAAATCTCTGATTGAAGGAAAGTACCAAAGGGTAGTTAGGTGAAAGATAATTAAGAGAAAAGAAAATGGAACTAATAGCAATCTATTTTGGGGGTGGAGGTATGAAATGGGTGTTGATGTGTCTATAAATGAATGGCCAATGAAGAGATTTGTATTCTGCTCATGAAAGTCATGGAATTATTGCTGGATTTGTTGGGGGATCCTTTTCTGTAAATCTATCCCAGAACAATTTTACTCAGGAAACTTTGCACAAAGATCGTAGGTTCAACAGTAATATAAACCCTAACACTGAAAAGGAGTCCCTCTAAATAGAGACAAATTATACTACTTGCAGATAAATTTTCCATGAAAAGAAAACCTTGAAATTAAAAATTTATGTAATGCTGCCAGACTGAAATGTTTTCCAAGATGTTGTATGTTTTGTGCCCGCGCGCACGTGCACACACACACAAAGTTAATAAACATAGAAATATCATCCTGTTAATAGTCCTAGATTAGTTTGTCCTGATGACTCAATCACAACTACAAATATCTTGTCCGGTGTCAAGTAGGATTTCAGTGCCTAGGAATTGCCAGGAGTCATGCTAGATGGTAGGTACAGAGCGCTGAACACAAGCAAATTTACTTACTGACCTCATGGAGTTCATAATCTAATGAGGAAGACACATATTAATTAATTAATTACACAACAGTAAGGTAAATGCTGCAATGGGGATCTGGAAAAGATTCTCCCAAATGTTGAGTTCTAATCTGAGGATAACTAGAAATTAATAAAGTGAAGAAATATGACTTGGGGGAAAGCAAAGCATTCTAGCTTGAGAGAACATTCGCAAGGCTGGGGCTGAAGGAGCTGGCATCTGCAGAGCACAGAGTGGTAGGATGTGTTCAGAGAGGAGGGTGGAGATGAAATGATTCCCAGGTTAAGCGCAGACCTTAGGAAGTCATTACAAACAGCTCTAGAAGTTTTGAATTCTTGAAGTCATCGCTGACCAGGTGGAGGGGCAGACATAACTAATCATGGAACACTCCAGTAAGAACACTAAATGCGTAGAAAGACCAGATGAAAACCTGCTCTTTGTCTCCACATTCCCTTTGAATTAGAAGAACCCATTTGTCACTTAGTCCGACTGCCCAGAGTTCGTCCTGCCTGAGAGCACGTTTGCTGGGCCCGCATGCTCTTGGGCACGTCAGGTTGCCCTGCTATCTGTGTGTGTTCCCTGCCCACAGCTGACCTAGAAGGTTCTCTGGCTTATGGCTCTAGTGTCCTGCTTTTCCTGCTTTTTCTAGTTTCCTGCTTTGGCTAGAGAAGCCAAAGGGTTCTTTTACTCAGGTGTTAAAATCTTCCAGAGCAGATGCTTTTGGGGACAGTGCATCCCTGACTGCCCCACTTGCCATGTGGTGTTTGCTGCAAGCCGGCACTGAGCAGCGTGCGCACCACGGCCTCTCTGTTGTCATTATCAAACCCATGGCTGCCTGCTGTCTAGTAAGTGACTGCAGACCTAGTCAGACTGACCTCTTGGTCTTCCCTAAAGGGGGAGAAAAGCATAGTGCTTTTTACATTCTAAAGGCAATGTTCAGTTTGCCATCTCATTGACTTACTGAAGCTGGCGGTCGAACCCTGAAAGTACCATGTCCTCAGGTCTGGTTTATTTTTTTTTAAGATTTTATTTATTTATTTTTAGAGAGGTAAAGGGAGGAAGAAGGAGAGAGAGAAAAAGCAATGTGTGGTTGCCTCTCACATGGTTCCCACTGGGGACCCGGCCCGCAACCCAGGCATGTGCCCTGGCTGGGAATCGAGCCTGTGACCCTTTGGTTCTCAGTCCGCGCTCAATCCACTGAGCTATGCCAGCCAGGGCAGGTCTGGTATTTTTTAATCTCTGAGATGTTGGTATGCACTGAGGCTGGCATTTGGAGATGCAGACTTGGTAGGCAGCGCTGTCATGGGGCACATGGAGCAAGCAGCCTCTCCCAGCCACCTCCTGGAGTGGCCATCGAGAAGGGATGCTGAAAGCAGGCAGCACTGGGTCGGGCCTCTGTGGACCATTGCACCCTCTGCTACAGAAATTAGTATGCATCCTAGATACTTAGTTTTGCAGCCAGGAGTGCCATGCTTTTCCTCAAGATGAGTATTTCGTGTGCTTTAACGGCATTGGGCATTCCTCTCTGGGCTAAGTCATTAAAAACCAAATGTTTTCCCGAATGAGCTTATCAGTTGTTAATTTCAAAAATAATACTGAATATAATGGAGCCCCTGCATTTCTTCTAAAAAAAAGGAAGTCATTAAAAGATTGAAACAAGGAAGGTGGCGGTGCTAAAACTGCATTTCTGCTTCAAAGATGATCCTGGCTACAGTGTAGAGAGCCCAGTGGAAGAAGAGTGGACAAGGAGATGAATTGAGACTGCATTTATCCAGGTGAGAGAAGTTGGTAACTTGGTTCCTGTGGAGCATATGGAAATAAGGGGTGGATTTGAGAGAGAGGAAGATAAAACTCAAGATTTGGTGATGGATTGAATGGGGGGAATGCAAAAGAAGGTGGAGTCAAGAATGTGAGCTGTACCATCCAGGGCAATATTTTGTAAACTTAAAAAAAGACCTATTTGTTAGTATGTAGCTTGGCCATTTTTGTGCATACTATTATCTTCTTTAAAAGTCAGGAATAACTTGCATTGTGATTAATATGGATTGTCTGACATGAATGAATAGCTCTTGTTTATCCAGTTTATTATTATTCTTGTTAGATTTCTCCTGTTTGTAACTATAGCATTGACAAAGACTTGGAGGTAATAAAGACAGATTTAACTAAGTAAACTGGCGGTAGATGATAAAAAAGAAAGCTCAGTGATATTTTTCTTGCAGTCTGAGTCACAATGATTAGGGCTTGCTTCATGGGCAGGCAACCAGCGTAGTCACACAAGGCTTCAAATTCAGAAGGCGGCACACACTTGGGGCTTAATGCCTTGTGATTCTGCCTTGAAATTCTTATTAATATCATCTTTATTAGAGCTTGGAAAATGAATCCCCAGAGGACACCAGAGAAAGAGATTCAGGCTTGAACCCCCAGCTCACATGTGGTCCACTGCCCATTGCCTCCTCCGCCCCTTGTGATGGGTTCTTGGCTACCCACTCTCCTGTCCCTGCCCAACACAGTGACTTTGCCCGCTGCCCATGGAGGGAGCTTGGGTGCTGGTGTGAAGAGGGTTGGATCTAGTGTGTGCCTCCTACTTACTGAGTTCAAGTCTAGGGCTCCACTCACATGTGCGGGTCTGTAATTACCCTATGAGTATGTCCACATCCAAGAGAGCTGGATATGAGCAAGTAAGAATTATGACAGGTTGAACCATAGCAAAAGAAAGAAGGGTAAGACAGTTTTTCCTGGTTTTTCAACAAGGGTCCTCAATGTTCATTTTGCTTTGGTCAAATTATGTTTTGGGCCCTGACAATTGATAATATGAACTAGTGCCTAGAAACAGACTTTACCTCTGCAACTGGTTGGTTGTATTACTAGAAATAAGATTTTAAAAGTTTGTAAATTTTTTATAACTGTTTTGAAACATGGTATATGAATGGATTTGGTTGTGGTTAAACCCAAACATTGTATAATAGCAGCTGTCATTCCACAGGTCATACCGTTTATTACTTAGTCTTTTAATGTCCTTCTCATTATAATGGGCATTTTGTGCCTTCATAGTAGTAGCACAAGGAATTTGAATTTAAAATATGAATTTATAAAAGTAATATCAAATATTGTTCAATTGTCTTTACCTTTTATTGATAAACAAACTGCTTGATATTAATAAAAAACTTTCATAATCTTTTTTGTAATTTCATTTAATGACAGTATTTGGAGACATTTTTAAAATATTGATTTTTAGAGAGAGGAAGGGAGAGATTTTTTTTTTTTCTATACACTTTGTTGTTCCACTTACTTATTCATTCAGTGGTTGATGTTTTGCATGTGTCTTGACTGGGGATTGAACCTACAATCTCCACATATCGGGACAATGCTCTAATGAACTGAACTACCCAGCCAGGGTCTAGAGAGATTTTTCAGTTGAGCTTTTCTACACCAGCACTACCTCAGTCTGCCCCCGCTGTGCGTTTCGGGACTTCTTTCCCTCTCAATTGACTTGGTGCCAAACTTCTTTAGTTGGAAAATACAAATTTTGTGTGCTTGTTTTACTGAACGTCATATATGCATTGCACAAATCCTTTGAATGCATACTAGTAGCGTAGGCCTGCTTGTGACAAATTCTCAAACTTTTTTCATCATAAAAATCAAGCCCAAGAGAAAGAGAAAAAACTGGATTTAATCTTCCCATCCATAATGTTTGTGACCCCTGTCATTTCCACTCCTGTAAACTGACAATGTTTATGTTGTTTTTGTTATCTTTTTTAAGAATTAAAGAACCCCTCTATGTCTTTTCTTTTAAATTAAAAGAAATAATATTGCTGTTGTTGTTCAAGTTTTCCTCTTTGTCATGAATTGGAAGAGTTGATCATGATGCTGTACAGGTACTACTCACTGGGGAATAAGATGAACCTTGGGGCGGCCATCTGCCCTATTTGCTTAAAAACTAAAATAAAGCTTCTCGAGGCTCCTTGTGAAGTACGTAATAAAGAGATGTTCAAAGATTGCTGATGTATTACCTTTAATTTAGAGTTATATCAATTTTATTTTGGTATTTCAGAGATCTATTGAAGGTACTTCATTGATTTTATCTAAATTAACTTAGTTTTCTTTAATGTCTACTAAAGCAGATGACACAAATGGATATTTTGGATTATTAATGCACTCCTTTCTTTCTCAAAAGCCTTAGGGAATCTTAAGGAGTTTACTTTGGTTTCTATACAAGTATTTTTCTAGTTTATGACCTAGGATTTTATTTCCATCTAGAGGTTAGACTGCCCCTCTAACTTAATAGTTGAATTAAGTTAATAGTTGACTTTTAAATTATTTCACAGTTGAAACAACTGTTTAGCTATATAAAGATATATAAAGTTTTTGTTATTGTAATTTGGCTCTTTGCCTAAAATATTTTTTTTAAAGATTTTATTTTTTTTAATTTTATTTTTTAGAGAGAGGGGAAGGGAGGGAGAAAGAGAGGGAGAGAAACAGCAATGTATGGTTGCCTCTCACATGGCCCTCATGGGGACCTGGCCTGCAACCCAGGCATGTGCCCTGACTGAGAATCGAACCAGGACCGCTTGGTTCCCAGCCCGCGCTTTATCCACTGAGCTACACCAGCCAGGGCTGCCTAAAATATTTTGCAATAATGAATAGGTGTTGCATTCCAAGCCCAATTTAGTTTATCTCTAAGTTTGTCTTGAAATTCAGTAGTGAAATCATTTATTTAAAAGTAAAGTTTGACTTTTGTAAGGAAAGCTGAATTACTTTGCAGGGATAATGATAAAATTTGAATTAAAATGCTTGAATTTTATTTATACTTTCTAAAAGCTGCCTGAATTTTATGTTGTAGTTACCTATAAGGGCACATTATTTAACTTTAAAGTGTAAATTTGTTTTGTGTATTATTACTTCATCTAGAATACTAATGATGTAGAGCTGCACATTAGTGGTTGGTGGATGTTGGTCACGTATGGCGTGAAAGTGCCGTTCACATATAAATTGTGGTCGCAGTAGTTTAAAGAAGTGAGTGTACAGTAGTCCTTCCCGATGCCATGGTTCTGCTTTCCTCAATTTCAGTTACCTGTGGTCTGAAGATATTAAATGGACAATTCACAAGTTTCAAATTGCACATCGTTCTAAGTATTGTGATGAAATCTCCCACTGTCTGGCTCTGCCCTGCCCCGGAGGCAAATCATCCCACTGGACAATTTATCTGCCCCGTATGCACTACCCACTCTGTTAGCCACTTAGTAGCATCGTCTGATTGATTGATTGACTGTTGGAGTATTGCAGTGCTTATTTCACTCAAAGAAGGTCCCATAGTGGTACTAGCTATTTGGATACTCCAAAATGAAGTTGTAAAGTGCTTCCTTTAGGTAAAAAAGTGAATACAACAAAATTCACATAACTTTTTGTTACAGTGTCTTATGATAATTGTTTTATTTTTATTAGTTGTTAATCTCTTACTGTGCCTAAGTTATAATTGTACTTTATTACAGGTATGAATATATAGGAAAAAAACACAGTATACAAAAGATCCAGTATTATTTGAGGTTTCAGGTATCCACTAGGAGTTTTGGAATGAATCCCTCACAAATAAGGGGGTACTGCTGTACATCACAGATAAGCAGCATTAAGTAAGCAGAGCTCTAAATCCTAACCTAATCTTTACCCCTGGAAATAGCATGCCAGAGGCTACAAGAGGAACAAACACTGCTGAGACAGGCATATATTGTACGTTTCTTTATAATTCCTTCAATAACTCAGTTATTCAGTTAATTCTCCTATACTGATAGGTACGTAGTACCGTGGATTTGAGGCTCAAATATTTGATAGATTAAAGTCTATTTTTCCTCTTGATACTACTCTACTCTCCACTCTTTTTCTCCACTCTTACTTTGTATTCCTTCTCCTTTCTAACCGTGTTTTTCTCTGTTGTTTCACTCTTGTTACTCCACTCCCGAAATCTGTGCGTCCAAATGGCAACAGCTAACCATGTGTGTCTTTTGAGTCCTTAAAATGTCGTTACTCCAAATTGAGGTCTGTGAAAAATGTAAGTTATATAGTGAATATAGTATGAGGAAAAGAATGTAAAATATCTCAATTTTTTATGTTGATTGCACATTGAGGTTGATAATATCTTGAATTAAATAAAATATTACAGTTAGTATTACCTGCTTTTTACTTTTTAAAATGGAGCTAACTAGAAAATTTAGAATGACATAGATGGATCTAACTATACTTCTATTGGAGAGTGCTGTTATAGATTCTTTTATTCATTTTTTTAATAGTAATTCACTTAGGATACTCTTACCTATTTTATTCTCAGCCCCCTTCACCTCACTTTTACAGAGGACAGAAATTAGAAAAATGGCACATCTCCTGAAACTGTCCTTAAAAATACGTATTAGATGGAATATTCAGAATAACAAACCATGAAGTACTCATACATGCTACCACGTGGATGAACCCAACAAATGCTAAATGAATGAAGTAATCGATCATAGGCCATACGATCTCCGTTGTATGCGAGGTCTGGAACAGGTAAAGCTATAGAGACGGGGGTAGGTCAGTACTTACCTAGAGGGTGGTGTGGTGGGGATTGGGGCTTGTTAGGAATGACTGCTGGCTGGGACTAGGGTTTTGTTTTTGTTTTTGAGATGACATGTAAAATCAGATGGTGACCATTGCCCAACTCTGCATATACTAAAACCCACTGAATTGTACACTTTTAAAAGGTGATTTTTTTCATGATATATGAATTATATTTCATTAAAGCTATTAAAACAGTGAATAGTAGACTATTCTCATCGCATTAAAATGTCTTGGGTTGGTTTTGCTTGGTTCTCTGCTCCCCTTTTCCTCTTCTTAGGACAAATATGACTTATCCTTTACTAATCACGTAGTCTTCCTGGTATTTGTGTCAGTTCTTAATTGTGTTAGTACTGGCCAGTTGCTTTCATCTTAAAACAGGAAAAAATAGGTCGATGTATGTGGGAACTTTTGTAGGCGGTTATAATCCCTTTTTAAAATTGGTGTATATGCAAAGCATTTATTTTAATGCAGTTTCTCCCTAAGCAGACTTGTTAGGCAAATGTATTTAAGTGTCATTTTAATGCATTTTTATTTCTTTATTTATTCCTTTATACCTCCATGATGTGCCAATATCTGATGAATTGTGGCTTTTCATTAGGACATGTGGATTTCCTATATATAAAAAAAGAATAACAAAAGAGAAAATATTTTTTTTCTTTCCGAGCTGGTTACACATATCTATTTATACTACAAGTGCATAAATATGTATTTTTTTGTAACAACTGCAGACAATACCCAGGCCTATGTGCTGAAGAGAACTATTTTGATAAAATTGGTCCATTATATGAAATGAAAAAAGATTAATATGGAAGAATTTTTAGAAACAATTTCTTTTCTGGATGCATTTTTTCCTTTTACCATTTTTCTTTAATGGTGGCTGCAAGTTGCAATACTTTAAGAAAATATTTTAATCTTTATGCTTCTGTGTTTATTATTTTATGTCTCTCCTTCATTTTGAGGGACTTACTTTCTTAACTTTAAAAATAAATATGTAGGGAAATAGTTATAAATTGACATAAACTTTGACAGATGTTACCTGCCCCTTTGATTCATTTGACCTTAAATGAGGAAAAAGTGGAGAAATTGAAGTTTATTGGTTTTATCATTTCATATAACAGTCTATCATCTTCTATAGAGATTTTCTTCTTTCATCTTTTCCATCAACTGAAGTTGTGTTTTCATTAACTGAGGTGTGTGTTGTTTCTTCTCATAAGTCGAGAATTTTGTAATCACTTGAATTGTGTCAGTAACTTGATGGGCAAGAAAGCCCCAAATTTGCAACTATATTTATCCTAATGACTACTTTTCTAAGGAAAAAGACATTATTCATGATTTTCAAGTTACAGTTAAGCCATATAACAGATATGTAATCAGTAATGTATTAAGACTCTCCACCTCTTTGCATTGTTTCCCATTGATTATAGACTACTTGCTGTAGGCTGAATGTTGGTATCCCCCTAAAATTCATGTGTTGACACCTAATCCCCAGTGTGATGGTATTTTTGGAAGTAGAGTCTTTGGGAGGTAGGCAGTCCTGAGGGTGAAATTCTCATGATTTGGATTATTGCTTTTATTGCCTTTTTAAAAGAGGCCCCAGACAGCTCCCTTACCCTCTTCTGCCATATGAGGACACAACGAAAAGACCACCATCTATGAAGCAGGAAGGGGAGCCCTGACCAGATACCCAATCTGCTGGTGCCTTGATCTTGGACTTCCCAGCCTACAGAGCAATGAGAAATAAACTTCTGGTGTTTATAAGCTTCCTAGTCTATGTATGGTATTTTGTTAGAGCATCCTGAATGGACTGAGATATTACTATTATCTTCAAAATAATGTTACTGTAATAGTTTGGTACTGTTATTGGCTTGTTTATTAGAATTGGCAACCCCTGAAAGTTTATTATTTGGAGGAAGTAAAGAATGATAGTAACATACTAGCAACTTCCTGTAGTCCTGAAGAGGGCAGAGCCAGACTGAGGGCCTGTGCTTTTTCACTGGTCCCGACGACTCCCTTAGTTGCTGTGGGTGTCACTTCGTCTTTTAAAAAGCAGCTCTGAGAACACAGTATCAACGTCACCTTCTCAGGGTCCACAGACATGACTCAGGTGGTGTGAGGATGGCCCGTCTGATGGGCCTCCAGTGTGGGTGGAAAGAACTTGGTAAGATGGGACAGGGATCAAGGTTGTGGGTTTCCAGTCTTCCCTTTTGCTCCTCTCCCATTGTGTCTGTGAGATTAAAACTATAGATATGATGAACTTTGCCATGTTTCGTTACCATGTCCTGACCTTTGCAGAAACTGGGTATATTAATTAACATGATAATCTATAAGGAGATACTTTGATTTATTGGGTATTACAGCTTAAGGGAACATAAGAGATAATGAAATTTGTCCTCATTTTCCAGAGAATTCTACCAAAGATCTCTACACACTTAATGTGGACCCTTTGTTCCTTAATAATTCACTCCTGATAATTTTAACTCATCTTTAAATTTCCAGTGTCCAAGCTATGAGGTTGGCTTTTTATTTGCATATGATACTAAGATTAATGCATATATTTCTGGAATTCTGTGGTGACTGTGCAATGGGTGTAGAGAACAGTAAAGATAAGATGAGCTTAATGGAGTTCTTCCATATGTCTAATAAATAAGTGCATTTAAAAAGGCTCTCATTCTTTCAAACAGTATTGTTTCTTGTTGTGAACAATTTAAATGAGGTATCCATTTATTTTTTAATCGACATTCAGATATCTATTATATGATCTTTTCTATGTTATATTTTAAATATCTTAGTACAGAGTTACCTGTCTGTCCATCTGTCTGTGGGAATATGGCTACATACCCCCTACTTTATGAGGAGATTTGAATCTTTCTATGAACTAGATTTGTTTTTTATTTTATAATAAAAAAATAAACTGGTTGGCTTAATTTTCAGGATAAGCCATGCCTGCCAGAGGATTTACTGTTCACTTCCCTTCCCTTTCCTGGCTTCGTCGCCATCTGTTCCCCAAAACATTTACATCTTTTCTAATTAGCGGTTTTGGTTGCAGGAAGGGAATTGATTGTTGTTGTTTATTATTGTTCATTTTACCTCTCACACCGTTAAACTAAGGTGAGCTGGAGGGAAATGCCCAAATACTCAAGTCCTCGTGGAGACCACAGTGTTTGCTCATTAGAGAAAGTCGTGAATCTGAACCAGGAGACTGTTTTTTGCCTCCACCACTTGTACATTTGCAGCACAAGGTGTTCGAGGTCAGTGCGTGTAAGGATGTTAAGGAGTTAACATTAATAGTACTGTGGCTAAGCAGATGGTGTAATTAGCTCACAATGGGGCAGAACAACTTTTTCTCTTGGATAAAAAAGAGCTCACGGTGGGTGGTAGAGTAAGAGGTTACAAATGAAAATACCTTGTGGAGATTAGGTGACAGTCTTATGCCTCAGGGTATAGGCGTATATGGTGAATGCACGCACATATACATAAGCTCCCACCGATTTTATTTAAGTATACTAATCCTTGTTACTTTTAGGGGGAAAAAGTCCCTATAAGTGAATGCACGCATGACCTAATTCCGCTTAGTTGAGGAGATATGGCTAAGTACTGTGAAGGTTTCAGAAACGAATTTTTTTGTCTTTAGATTCAAATAACCATTTTTCTGGAACAAATTCACACTACAATGGCAAATATAGGACCTAATAAACATTTTAATAATAAAAGTATATTATAAATGATTAGCCATATGAGTTATTTAGGAAAATATTTTCAATGTGGCGATAGAAGAATGATAAAGGACTGAGTCTGTCTGTTCACTCATCTAACAGTGTGTCTGCTTGTCTGAGTGGATAGAGTTTGCTTTTGTCAACTCTGATTTATTCTGAACTTGGAGATATATATATCTATATATATATAGATACATATATATGCAACAAAGTGATGCAACAAGCTAGAAAACATAATCACATGGATAAAAGTATATGACAAGCCCTTCTGTTTGTATAATTGAAAATGATTTCTTAATGAAAATTCAGAAGTTGAATTTGGCTAGTATTTTGTGCCGTTCAAATTGATAGAACTCAACTTTTAATAATAATGAAAATTTAAAATAATGTCTGATACTTTGGTTAATTATTAAGAAGATATTTACAAAGATTTTCCCCTTTGTCAGCCCATCTGCTCCTATGGTACAGTCATAATGTAGAAACATTGACATCTCAATTATTTCCATGGCAACAAATTGATGTCAGGATCTTATATTTGACTTCACTGCAGGACCAAATAGAATTTGGATTACAGGGGTGGGCTGGGAGTTCTTACTGCAGCACAGGTCTTTAAGAAAGAGAAATGGAAATATCTTGGGAAATTAATTTTAAGTTTCTTTTAAAAAAAATTAAGTTTGCTTTTAGAGAAAAGATATGAAACTGTACATAAAGTGTATGAATAGTGTTCTACCTTTCTGTATATACAAAGACATAATGAGGAGCATTTGCTCTTTTTGTGACAGTTGCAAGTAAGTGTGTGAATCTGATTAAATGCTCACTCAGAAACATAGGTAAGACTCAGGCAGTTGGCAGTAGTACAGAATAGTAAAAGTACAGAACCTCTTATTTTTAGTTAAGTAATGTAAATAAATTATCAGTGTATGGTACCTCAGCTTTAAATTACATAATCTCCCTTTGGTTTAGGGTATCACAATTACAATTGATCCTCCATAATATAGGGATGGCATAGCTTCAAAGATTTTGTGGTACATTGCCTTCATTCTTGTGTTATGTGATCCAGTGAAGAGTATTTTGTATTTTATTGCTTATTCCAAATACAATTCTATCTGTGTTTTATTGCTCAGTCTCAGGGGAAACAGATTATTAGGAACAAACTTGTTTATTGAACCTAAAGTTACTATATTTTTTGGACTATAAGACACACCTAGGTTTTAGAGGAGGAAAATAGGAAAAAAAAATTTGAAGCAAAAAATGTGGTAAAATATTTAATAATATAAATAGCATAGTATTTCACCAATGTACAGGTAAACAGCCAGGTAAGCTACATTTGGACTATAAGATGCACCCTCATTTTCCTCCCAAATTTGGGGGTGGGAAGTGTGTCTTATAGTCTGAAAAATACGGTACTTCTCTATTCCATAGCCCTTTGTGTTAACTTGTCATAAGGCTGTTCTCATTTTATTATCGTTCATTTGGGATTCTGCCTCTCTAGAAAGTGAAGGCAGGGATGTCGTCTTTATACTCTCAGCGTCTGGCATATAGTGGGTACTTTGATTCTGTTTGTTGATAAAGAGATGTGACCTGATATGATAGATTGTTGGAGCATTGCAGATTCTCAGAATGTTGATGGCGTCACTATTCCATTGCTGGATCTTAAGTTCTGTAGGTTTAAAATTTTGATCCTGAAACACTAATTCAAAAGAATATTCACTCTTATGTTAATTTCAGCATTATTCACAATAGGGATTGGGAAGCAGCCCAAGTGCCCATCAATAGATGAGTTGATAAAAAGCTGTGGTAAATTTACACACTGGAAATACTACTACACACTACTCAGCCATTGAAAAGAAGGAAATCTTGCCCTTTGCAACAGCATGGATGGACCTGGAGAACATTATGCTAAGTGAAATAAGCCAGTCAGAGAAAGATAACTACCATGTGATTTCACTCATGTGGAATTTAATGAACAAAATAAACTAACAGACAAAACAGAAACAGACTCATAGATTCAGAGAACAGACTGACAGCTGTCAGAGGGGAAGAGGGTTGTGGGGCTGGGTGAAAATATGAAGGAATTAAGCAAAAAACAAAAAAACAAGAAACCTCATAGAAACAGATGTGGCAGACTCCGCATGTTGTGACTGAAGACAAAACAAATGCACAGACTACAGCAGTCCTCTGGCGAAAAAGGGAAGGTATGGTGCTCTCTTAAGATGAGAGCCTGTGGCCACTTTTCTCACGGGGAGAGCGCCTTGGCCGCTCTCTCGGGAGGACAGCTCCCTGACCCTCGCCTGGACAGGCTTTTATTGTGTCTTATCTATTATATAGAATGTTGTTCTCTACATTTTAGGTACAGTCAAGGCAATGAAAATAACAAATGCAGAAGGGAAAGGTGGCGAACTGATTACGCTCCATCTTTGGGAAAATTTATACAAGCTTTGGAAATTACCTTGAAGATAGGCAGTAAACATCTACTGTTTCAGACCAGGGTGAGGGTGTTTTAGCAAGCGCAAGCTGTAACAGTCTGAATACAGTTTTTAGGCCTGATTCCCATGGGAAAACCTGGTGTGAGGGTCTGGCTCCTGCCCACCACTTCGCTTCTATAGGTTTTCCATATAGGGCTGAGTCACATTTGCCAGACTGAAACAAACTGGTTCCCTACACACAGACAACATTATAATGATTACTGGGAGCAAAGGGGGGAAAGGGAAGGTAGAAGAAGGCATAGGAGGGATAAATGATGATGGAATGAGACAGACTTGGTGGGGTGAACACACAATACAATATACAGATGATGTATTATAGAATTATAGACCTGAAACCTGTATAATTTTATTAACCAATGTCACCCCGATAATTCAATAAAAATTTGGTTTTAACTGTTTTTAAGAGACAGATTCATCATGAGCAAACTGAAGAGAGAACAGACTTATGATGTAACTTCTTTTGTTGACCAACTCCATGCAAAGGATTATGTTACCGATAAGAGGGCTCCTGGGGGAACCAACCCTAGAGTTTTGGGAATTAGATGTTCAATAGTGTTTTGGTTGCTGTGTAAATTGTCTCTGGACATTTCTGTCCAGGTACCTGATAACCGTCTCTAGGATGAAAGAGTTTTGTCACTTTGCACTGTACTGGACAAACACCACCATGATGGTTAATTTAATTTCTCCACTGACTGAGCAAAGGGTACACCCAGAAAGCTGGTAAAGCATTTCTGGGTGTGTCTGTGAGGGTGTTTCCAGATGAGATTAGCATCTGAATTGGTGTGCAGGATGAAGAAGACTGTCCTCCCCAGTGCTGGCATGTTGTGTCTTTAGATTCTGATGGAATAAAAAGGCACAGGAAGGGCGCATTTGCTCTGCTTGAGCTGAGGCATCCATCTTCTCCTGCTGTCAGACATGGGAGCTCCTGGTTCTTCAGCCTTCCAACTCATTCCAGGACTTACACCCTTGACCCTAATTCTTGAGCCTAAAATCTCAGGCTGGAATTTACACCATTAGCTCCCCTTGTTCTCCGGCCTTTCAAACTTGGACTGAAGTATACTACTGGCTTCTCAACCTGGTAGATGACAGATTAGGGGATTTTTTGCCTTCCATAATTGTGTAAGCCAGTTCCTCTAAGTTTGCATATATATGTATTTCATATACATATGTATGTGTCTCATGTATATGTATATGTATTTATCCTATGGTTATATGTAGTTATATATAATATATACTATATATGAGGCATATATCTAATATTATAGTATAATATATACTGCATATAATATGTATAATAATACATCCTTTCGGATGTTTCTTTGGAGAACTCTAACCATACAACCCCCAATAATTACATTTTCCTTTTCCTCAAATAACTTGCATATCTTTGCCCTTCCTTTAGTCATCACTTCAGACAAGAATGAGCAAACTTGTAATAGTTTTGCTGATACACTCATGTTCTAACCTTCCTGAGAACACACCCTGGGACTCTGTGATGATGCCTACCAATGCATGTCAGTAGTGACTCTGTGCCCGACATTGGGCTTAGTGCTTTATGTGCATCCCTGCATTCAAATTGTTGGAATAGTCCTAGGAGACAACTACTCTGTTCTCCCGATGTAACAGACAGAGAGGGCAAGTTCAGCAATGTACAGTAACTTGCCTCAAATCACGTCCTGCAATCAGTGGGGTGGCTGGGATTTGAATCGGGTTCTGGGCTCCTATAGAGACTGACAGTTCTTTTTTTTAAAAGGTGGAATATGCTCCTTATGTCTTAATTTTTACTGTTTTTAATTTTGGAAGCTGAGAACATCTCACTGTGAGCCGAAGTGGGAATGGGGGTTTCCTACCTGCGGCATTCCTGCTTTCAAGGTTACAGAAGCAGGGGATTGGCATGAAGCAGAAAAGAAGATGAGTAGACTTAATGATAAGAAATTGTAATGAGATTTCAAATGAGCGAATATACCCATTTTGGATTCATTTGATTTTTCCCCATGCAGCCTAATAGCATTACAGTAAAAACTTGCTAATATAGATGAATTGTGGGCGACACCTGCCTGAATTAACCAAGTCTGAATCACTGAATAATTTTATACAAATTAAGTTTTTATTTTCCTGATAGATATAATTAGTCTATCAATTAGGAACTGAGAAAACTAAACTGATTTACTTACTAGAATAGTTTATTTTACTTTAGTGGTCTGTCTTTGATCTTGTTTATACTATGGACTTTTGAAATACTTTCATACTTCCTACATAGAGATCAGTTCTTTGAAAAAGGCTTTCATGTACAATGCCACATTTAATCCTCACAAGAACCCCTCTTTTCCCCAGAGTAGTTCATCTGGCAGTTCATCTGATGGGAAGGGAGAACCATAAAATGATTTCTTCGGGACAACATGGCCGGCAAGACAGAGCCTGGTCTAGAACCTGTTTCATTTGAGGCATTTTATTACCACTACACAAATCTGTGCTGTTTAGATAGTCCTTTTTGAATTATCAATATTTGTTTAGCAGAATCTGAATTTGTGTTTTCCCCCACCCTCTTCTTATCCACGCTCCCTTCCTTTCCCATTCTTCCCTCTTTCCCTCCCTCCCCTTCCATCCATCTATCTATCCAGACTTGGATTTCTGAAATATCCAGAGAATGTGTTTGTTTTAAACAGATTTTCTGCATTTTCTTTCTCTGGCGGTTATTTAAAATTTTTGTTAATATTTTTGGTCACAATTCCAATTTATACTTATTGGAATGAGTCTTTTCATAATGTGGTAAATTATTGATTGCATTCATTTTCTAATGTTTTGTGATTTGGAATATCTATCAGTAATCAATCTGAATAGTTCATTTAATTGACTATTGCCGTGTTTTAATTTAGGAATAAAATAGATCCCTTTTCTGTTCTCTGAATTCTATTTGTAATTCAAAACTCTGAAGCTTTTAAATAATAGAACTGGCATCAGCTCTCTTGAACAAACATAATTTATTATAAGGAGATTGGGTGCCTTGCTACTAAAGGACGAGAATGTGGCAAGTTTCAGGGTCAGTGAGGGTCAGGAACTTGACTCTGCTTTCTTTGCCTTCTCTGCTTCAATCATACCCTTTCTTTGCTCCCATCCCCATGCACTCTTCCTATCCTCTGCTCCTTCCCTCTTTTCTCTTTCTTCTTCAGGCCTTTCTTACCTCTTTTTCCTCTCTTCCTCTTCCTTCTCTTTCTCTCCTTTCCCCTTCTCCCCCTTTGTCTTCTCTCTTCTTTCCTCCCAAACCTCCTCCTCCTTTTTTTATCCCCGCCCCTCCTTTTCTTGCATCTTGTCTCAAGGAATCACATTCAGTGGTAGTTGAAATTGACCAGTGGCTCTGATTGGTTAAAGCTTAATTGTTTTATTATAGGATTCTCATCAACGTTATATACCTAATGGTTTTGTCATTCATTCATGACCATTATCTTCCTCTAATAGTTGCAAAATGAAGGTTTCCTAATTATGTTCTTCCTTCTCCATATATTATCTAGAATTATTTCATATAGAAGAACTTTTTATGTACTAGGGCTATTTGGTTACCTTGAAATACAGTTCATAGAGGGTAGGTGGGATAATACTCTTCCTTATGTATCAGTTTTTAGTATGTTAGGTTGGATTCTCTGTATGCATCATACTTTTAAAAATCTCTCTATGTAATTCTTATGCAGAGAAGCACCAAACTAGAGCTTGTGAATACATCTCAAACTTAAAAGGTTTTATTACTTATTATAAAAGGGATTTTACAAGACAGCTATTGTTTTTACACATGATATATTCCTTTGCTAAGCTTTACCACACAGTATATGGATTTCATGCAAAGCAATTTATGTAGGAGTGTTCTGGGAGGTGCTTGCTTATTTTTGTTAAATTATAAACTCAAAGTAAATGGACCGTAGGTGAAACCCTCTAAAGGCAACCTGAAAAGGATAGCACACTAGCTAACATTTATTCAGGGCTTATTCTTTGCCCAGTTTTGCACTTAGGCCTATACAAAATTAGCTCCTGTGATGCTCGTAACACCCAGTGAAGGAGATGATCTAATTCTTCATGCAATGGAGAGGGAATCAGAAGCTGAGATTTACCCACTTGTCCAAGGTTATGGGATCAGCCAAGGGGTGCAGACAGCTGGGAGACCCAGAGCCTGTGTAGTGGATTCTATGCTCTGCTCCTGTCAGGGTAGGTCACTTTGCGTGTTTAATCATATCCTTCATTCGGAGTTTTCCTACTTCCATTCTGAGGCAAAGAAGTGAAAAGACTGTGTTTTTAATCTGCAGATCCTGTCACAGGAAAATGAACATATGCAGTTGTATATAGTAACTAGAATTTTGATTAGACCATTATAACTAGTGTTTTCCAAATAGTTAAAATGTGGTGACTTAACCTTTATGGTATCATTCAGTCATAAAATCTCCAGGTTAGTTGTAATTAGCTCTTTTTTTAATGTCTGAGGACATAAGATCAAGGAAGTCAAGTGCTCCGTGGCATACAGCGAACTTTGGGCCGAAGCTCCTATGACTGCGGTCTTTATTCTCAACCACATCACACTGACTAGGAAGAGGAGGAGTTAATAGCAGTAAGGGTGGTGCAGCGAGCAGCATATGACCTTCCCCCGAAGACATTTAAGGTTGTTTCTCAACAAGCACAGGAGACCTACATAGCAATGAACAACAGGAATCAGAGAGAGTATGCTCCAATTAATTTTCTGTGTGGCAGAACTCGGTCATTTCTCTGTAGTCTGTCTTCATTTCTTTTCACTGACTCCCTAGTGTTAATCAGTCAAGGAATAAGGTCTTGACTAATCATGATGAGCTCAGAATTTTGCTGTGATTTTTTTCAGTATGTTTTGGAAATGGCCACTCAATATTTTATCTTATTTTTGTGTGGTGTGCCTCATGATAGGTGTAGAAATTTGAACTTAAATAAGTAAGCTGGTATTATTTTCTCCAGATGGAATCTTAGGTTTTATAGGTACATAATGTTACCTTTTCTAAAGTTTTTAAAATCTAAAAGCTCATTAGAAACATACACTGAATTCCTACAACACTCTTTGGTAATGAAGACACAATCAGTAACCTGCAAAAAACTGAACTCAGGAAAAGAAAAAAATGACCTGAAGGTTATACCAAACTCATTTGTGTATACTTTAAGTGAAAAGAAGGGAGACCTCAGATGTATAGCCTTGTTTATTTAAAAGGTGGGGCCTTTTATGTGGGAGTTGGGAAATCCAGAGAAAGTGAAAGGAGACCAAAACAAACAAAACCCCCATAGGAAATAAAAGCAGAGATTGACAGTGGCCCTTGAAGTAGTAACAAGCACTGTGAACTGGTAGAACAGTGGTAGATTTTAAGTGGTCAAGCTGCCACATGCCCTGTCCCCAGGTAGTCCTGGGATAACTAGGACATCCCCTTGAGGGCAAAAACTGAGCACTTTCATCTTGTATCATGAGGAATTAACATGGAGCTTGAGATTTTTATAGGCTCTTTTAAGTGTGCATAGAAAAAGCATATTTTAATTTTATTATGGGTTTGGTAAAAATTTTATTGAAAAGCATTCTATAAAGTGGACAGCGGGCTTTTAATTTAGGTCTGTGGTTCTCATACTTTGAGCTAAATCCATTTACAATTTTTAAAAATTATTGAGGACCCTAAAGAACTTTTGTGTATGTGGATTCTGTCTACTGATATTTACCATATAACAAATTAAAACTGAAAAGTGCAAAAAACCCCAGCCAATTAAAAATCCATCATGTGTTTAATATGAAACATGCTTTTGTGGGGGGGACTCCTACATTTTGAAAAAAATAGGAAAACTGACATTTCCTTACATGTTTTACAATTCTCTTTAATAGTTGAGAGCAAGTGTTTGTTTTTTAAAATCTGCTTCTGCATCCAATCTCTTGTATTATGTCTTTGGTGGAATATATTAAAGAAAAGAGAAGTGTATTTAGACTTTCTAAATAATTGTAGCTATTCTCCTTTGACACAATAAAACTTTGTAGATTTGTAGATTGCAGTTTCTTAAAGGGTTCAGTGAGGAATCAGAAACTTTTAAATTAACATTTTCTCCTTTGTTGCATTAAAATACATTGCTATTTTTTTGTGTCTTGTATAGCTCTTTTTACCTGAACATGATTTTGTAACATCATGCCTTGGTCAATTAGAAAATAACCGTTTCACTAAGTTATGCAGATCTCCAAATGTTGACACACTTCATTATATAATATCAAACACATTTGTTAATATCAGAAAAAATGTTTTTAAGTGCCCTATAGCTGTCAAGCACAGGATGATGGATAAAACTTTCAAGATACTAATTCTCACTTAAAAGTTCAATTTCTATCATTGGCAACAGCTACTGTCAGTTTTTTTTCTTGAAGTGACAGTCTCTCTTCTTCTTTTTCCGAAAATGTCAGTCATACCCAATTCTGAATAGTTTGTCTTCAGCCATTCAGTCAAGTCAAAAATAGTGTTTCATGAAGAGTGGCTAGTTCCCCTCATATCTCAGTCTCTTAAGTGCTTTTCCTTGAGACCAAATTCCATCATGTTTTGATATGCAGCAGAAATGCATTATGCATACTTTCTCCTTTCTTTATCACATAGGATAATACAATGACATGTACTCAAAGATTGTGATTTTTAAAATTAATTGTATGGGTGTATCAAAGGCATTCTTAAGTAAAACTGCATTTTGTTTACTGTGATTGCGTGTCAGTGAAGAGTAAAATGACTGCTAGCAAAATCTGGTGCCCCTGCGTTCATTCACGCTAATGGCATCATCAGCTTGATTCGGCTTTGCTTTTTCGCCATCAGTGAAAACACAATAGTATCTTAGCATCATTATAAAAATAGTTTTTACCCCACAATTCCTAGAAGGGTCCAGGAGAACTCACATTTTGAATGTCATTGGTTTAGTCTAGTGGTTGTTATATGCATGTAAAACAATTGCTTCTATAGGTAAAGAAGTATTATCTTGGCATGTATTTGTCACAGCATAATTTCCTCCATGCATTAGAATGAACAGTTTTGTTTAATTGGTTCATTAACAGCTTGAAAAAATTAAATTGTTATTACAGAGAAGTAGATAATTTGTTTTTAATTTTCAGATAAATTAAGTACAACATTGCCTCACAGTGAATTTCTTAATAGCGATCTCACTCATCATTATAACTGTGTATGTATCCTTAGAAGCTAATATGGTTTGAACAGGTGACATGCTTTGCCAGTGTCAAAATATTCTATCGTTTCTGTCCATAGAGTTTGAGGTTTAATTTTTATGCTACTTCAGTTCCATCTTACACAATAACTATATGGACAAAATAACTTAAGCGGGTATGTGTTGGACTCTTTGTTTATTGAATTCACATAAGGTCTATTATACACACAACTGTTAAATATTCCTAATTTTGGTTAATGGTCAATTAACAAAAAATTGTATCTTGAGGGTAACAGAGATCAGAGTATGTCTTTCTAGAATTTTCTGGCTTATTTTTTTTCTTTCAGATTTCCTTTGGTGCGGGTAGGGGTGGAGTAGGGAGAAGCAACAGTTAAATCTTAGAACCATGAGAGAAGTGTCCTGACAATAACGATGCCTATAGTGCATTTTCTTTACAAGTTCTACAGTTGCATTAAGAACTTAAAACAGTTCTAGGAGTGAACAAAACAGCAAATTCTAAAGAAATTATAAAATACAGGTATTAGTCTATATTTTAAATAATGCAAAGTTATGTAGATGAAGGAATAGATTGTTAAAGGGTTTTAAAGGAGCCTGTTTGCAACTATGTTTAGCATGAGATTTTGTGAAATCCCTTCTTGCTTCATGTGCATGTTTAAGTTTAAAAGTTACTTGAGTACAAAGATTCAAACCTATTTTGTAAAACTAGGGTGGCATAAGAACGAACATGAGAAATTGATGTGACCTTTGCTACTTTGACAAGCAAAGATATTCTATTAGGGGTCCACTTCTAAATGTTATGCTTGGTTTATATATATAATTTGTTCTAAGTTAATAATTAAAGGTTAAGTTGTGAACGATATTAGTAATTTCTTGCTTTTCCCACGTGCTCCAAATACATACAATAAAAAGTATTTGACCCTGATGGCAAAGAGCTAGCAAGCATCACAAAGACATGCGCACATAGGTAATTTATTTCCAATAATCAGCTACTGCCTCACATATGCCATGCTCCGTGCTTGGCGCTAAATAGAAAACAGGAATAAGATAAGTTTTCATAGTCTGACAGAGGGAGACACTGCAGAATGTAAGTGGGGAAAAGTGTTCTGTGCTCTACAGTGGCGATATATATATATACACAGGGGACTCGGTTAAAGTTTAATTTAATGGAGAAGGGAGTGTGTGAATTGAAAAAGACCAGACAAGCATTTGTAGAGCACGTGACCCCCGGGAATTATCGGTACTCAGATGAGTTAATAATTTTAAGTAGCGATCATTTATTGATTCTCTAGAACTCTAGAAACAAGGTTATAAAAAATTAATAGTTCTTATAGCATCTATTATGTGGCAGGCCCTGGTGATGCTGGCGTGAATGATGTGGTTCTTATCATAAATTGGGCCACAGTCTAGTGGGAGAGACACATACTTACTTACAATATGGGTGTTTTAAGTGCCCCGAAGGTGATACACACAGTGGCCGGCCAGATCATCAAGACATTTGTGTTTGTCACAATATAAAGAAGAATGTTTACTAAATCATGGAATATTTTCCTGTGTGCTTGGTACCAATATTTCTAAGTAAAAAGGAGGCCTCTGGTGTTGTATTGCACATACTTCTTATGATTAAGGAGCATGGTTTTGATTCCACACACTGGAAGAAGGCCAAGGCTTCCCACTGCCTTCACGCACTCATGGAGGCTCAGCCTGGTTCAAATCCCTGGTCCCGATGCTAACTAGCTATTAGGTTCTTGAATCCGTTATGTAACTGCTCTAAACTGTACTTTTTTCCACTGTAAATGAGAGATAAACTCCTAGGGTTTTGGTGACCTTTTAATGAAATAATCTATGTAAAGTGCTTAGCATGGTGCCTGGCACATGGCAGATGCTTGATTTATAAGCTAGTTATTATTTTTATCATAAACATCATCAATGAAGTACATAGCAGTTAGTCTTCAAAATAACTCCAAAATAGAATTTTTTCTTATTTCACAGCTCAGGTGGAAATACTTTTTTGCTTGGCCCTGTACTACCAAGAGAAGTTTGGCTTCTCAAACCAGTCCTGGTAATGACTTCATAGAGCGTAACGCAATCCAACACTTTTCCTATTAAAAGTGGGATGTGGGATAATTAGTATTTTCTAAACCCTTGCTGTGTATAATGCATTGGGCTGAGTATTTTAGAGATAAGAGACTTGAAATGATCTTTGTCCCTAAAACACTTATACTTTATCATGATAAGATAAATATTTAAATAACCGTGCATATAGAAAAAAAAAAGGATTGAGTATTACTTAATTTTGTCTCGTTTAAGCCTTAGATTTTCCGAGGGGCAAAAATCATAAGCTTGCAGTTGTTAGAAAAGGGCTTTGTTAAAAAAAGATGTTTTGAGCATTTTCCCCTACTGTTTTTCTTAGTTTTATTTGCAAGCTGGAGCAGGTATTAAAGATGAAGTGTTCTGGTGGGAGCGGTAGCCCAGAGTGCTTGAAGCATTGCTAATTTCCAACCTTGTAATTTAGTTAAATTGAAACATAACTGCATTTAGATGAATGGGCCGCTAGTTTTCCTTCCCAAAGCAAACATGCCAACCTTTCATTACTTGTCTGTGCTGTGGCTTCTGTGCTAGTCTGATCTGCTCATTTACGCATAAGCAACGTGTTATGGTGGTGCAGCCTTTTTATTTTGAAAAAAGAATTTTAAAAAAATTAGGGATGCATGATGCATCAATCACTTCACCATTTGAAGTGGGATTGAGGGAGTGATTCCAGGTAACTCAGTGTTCCCATGGAAGGCGGTTCGCACTTGGCGCATGCTTTTACAAACCTGGGACTAAGTGACACAGTAGGTCTGATTACAAATACAGTTTATCTTCATTTGGAATCCATGGCTTCTATTAAATTTAATTACTTCCCCCGTGGCTTCTATTAAATTTAATTAATTTCCCCTGCAGCTGGCATAGTGGAGGTGCTGCTGCTAAATGAAGGTGATTGCTAATTGAGGGAGTTTTCTGAAAGAGGTTTTACCCTTTCTCTTGTTTATCTGGAAATCACTTATCCAGCCAGACATCTCAACATTAGTGAGAAATTGCAGGTTGCAAAGTCATACTTGAGTTCATCACCATTACTTAGGAAATCTGTAGTGTTATTTATTTATTTATTTATGTATTTGGTTTGGTCTGATCTTTCAGTTAGCATGTGTTTTGGTGAGCAGCCAGCCTAGGATTCTAAGCGAAGAAAGCTAGCCCAGTCTTTCCCTAGTCAAGATGGGACTTGTTAGGCCTGTCTGTGCACGGAGGTTTTGGCAACTGTACCAAGGTTAATTGCTGCTCAGATTTAAAAGCTGCTCTGTAAAAACACAGAGGAAGGGAGGTAAAGAATTGAGCATTGTGAGCAGTGTATTATCCATTGATGAAGCATTATTTGGGGGATTCTTAAATTAGAATTAACAATCTTCTTGTTACTGTGGTTTTTCTTACTGAGGCCATACAACTACAGTAAACATCAATATATTTCTAAGGAAACACTAAAACTTCAAAGCAGTTTAAAAAATCAGGATATACAAATGATATATACCTACTGCCATTGCTATCTGTTCCTAAAATTGGTCGTATGTTTGAAAGAAAAGATGTATACTGTAAATAGATGTGCCCTCATTCCATGCATTTTTATTCTCATGCAGCTCTCATTTTTTAAGCATCAGTGTGTGCCAGAAATTATACATACATGGTCATTATGGAGTATTCTTTATATGTGAAGAGTTGAAGTTCAAGCTCTTACCTTTTCTGATAACAACTACCTGCCTGTTGAAGTTGTATGTGAAAATTCTGGCTTTGGAGGAAAATTCTGTTTTTCTTTGGACAATACTGTTTTGGCAACAAGCTCCTTACCTTCCTTGTTTTCCATAATCTCATTCTTTGTTTTTTTCTCCTACATTTCTGGCCACTCCTGCTTGGCTGAAACTTTGACTTTTAGTTTGCTGTCCTTGGTGCTTCCCAATGGCTCTGTTTTTTATGCTAAACGCTCCTCAATAGTTTAATCTTATAGCTACCAGTACCATCTACAAACCCATTTATTATTCTAACTTTCTTACTTCCGTCCTGACCTCTCTCTCTTCTGAGCCTATTAAAGAAAACTAGAGCTGGGTGTTAAAGTGGTAAAAGGAGATTTTATTCGGGGGTGATTGCAATAGGGGAAAAGAGACCCCAGTATAAGAACTCTGCTAAGCTTTAAGTATAGCACAGGTAAGTAGGGATTCAAGGCCAAGGAGTAGGGTGGGTGTCATTGGATGGAAACTTCCTAAGTGGAAACATAAGCGGGGGTGGGGGGGGGATTCTGGTTGAACCTGGGTGACAGTACTCCTGCTGAAGGCAGGCCAGGGTGATCAGATCTCACTAGCGGGGAGGGTGGTGGGAGATGGGCTATTTGACCATGCATTGAGGTTGACTAGTTTTCAGGGGGAAAGGAGTTCTTGCTAAAGTGACTTATCTGGATTTTTGCTAAAATCAGGCTGTAGAAGTCTGGTAAACTATGGGGTCTAGCAGAGAATAGAGCTTAGAAGATGTGGTCTAAAATTTAATCAATGAGATATCTTTATTAAGCCCCAGTTTGTTTTTTTTAAAACTCATTCCACATCTCCATTTGGTTATTTCCTAAGCATAGCAAATTGAAATAATCAAATTCCTGTATCAATCTGTACTTTGCTCCTCCAGCCCTCCCTGCTAGCCTTGACTCCATGGTTAC
The DNA here is from genome assembly GCA_004026765.1 of Micronycteris hirsuta. Lineage (NCBI taxonomy): Eukaryota > Metazoa > Chordata > Mammalia > Chiroptera > Phyllostomidae > Micronycteris > Micronycteris hirsuta. Next base: position 145,791 of record PVJI01001484.1, read on the forward strand.
TATCACAAGCCCGGGGATTACTCTTTAAAAAAAAATGTTTTACTGTATTTTTTCCATTACTATGTGCTCCTTTTATAGTCTCCTCCCCCTGCACCCCTCCCCCCAGTCAGCACCCTGCTGTCCCTGCCCCTGAGTCCTTGCTCCTTTTGGCTGAAGCCCAGGAGTCATTCTTAATGTCTTCCTCACTCATGCCTCTCCTTCAAGCATTAAGCTCTACCTAGTCTATAATCAGGTCTTTCTAATACTTTATGATGTTTAGCCCAACCTCATCATTTTAGTTTGTGCTACCTAGATTACTGTATTGGCTCTCTAATTTATTCAGAATTTTCTCAGATTCGTTGTTCATTGAGCATAGACCTTTGAATTGTAATTATGATTTTACTTGCCCCAACCCTTCCCTTTGGCTTCTTCTCCTCCATTTTTCTTTCCCTTTCTCCTTCTTTATTTCTCTACTATACTTCTCCCTTATCCCTTCCTCCTTTATTCTTTTCCAATTCTCTTCCTCAAGCCTTTCTCATCTCCTTTTCATCTCTCACTTTTCCAGGTACCTGTGAATTGGAGTGATAAAGACTAATGTGTTTAAGTAAACTTTGGTGCTTATTAATGATTTAGACTAAGCTTATTTAAAGACAATGTAAAATTACCTGTTTTTTTTTTTTTTTTAAAGAATGACCAGAATGTTTTCTCTGCTCCATTCTAAAGGAATTAATCTCTTTGTTTTGTGTATTTTTTTTCTTGGTGAAATGTAGCCTCTCTTACACATTATGTTGTTATAATTTATTTGCCAGCTTTTAAAATGACAACCAACTTCTAATGTTTTGAGCCTTATAGTCCTGCTAAAATTACACATATGTGTGCTATTCACGCATGCTATCAGAATTTGAATAGCTTTTACAATAAATCTTGATTTTTCTTCTCAATTAGTCATTAAGACTCCTGGGTAGTTACTTAACTGATACTGAATTAATGTTCTGGTTACACTAATTAGAGCCATGTAAATGCAAGAGTCAATCAATGAATGAGTTAGAGCTTTTAAATTAACCCTTTAAGTGCCTGTGACTGTCCTCATATGTTTTTCTCAGGATATAGGTAGGATAGCCTCATGGAGACTGCCCTATGATTTTTTTAAAGATTTTTATTTATTTATTTTTAGAGAGAGGGGAAGTGAGGAGGAGAGTGAGGGAAATATTAATGTGTGGTTGCTCGCCACACCCCTACCCACACTGGGGACCTGGCTCGCAACCCAGGCATGTGCCCTGACCAGGAATTGAACCGGGCACCCCCCACTTCGTGGGCCAGCACTCAATCCACTGAGCCACACCAGCCAGGGCTGCCCTACCATTTTTGCACACTTTCAGTTTGAATATGCAGTTTGCCAGATATGAAGGTGTATTATTATCTTTGGAAACCCACCGCTGTGTGGAAGAAATGACACAGGTAATTGATTGGGTACAAGTATCTGTGGTCAGAAACTAGTTATTGTATTTTATAGGCACTGGTTGCTCAGTTTTCTACAGAGAAGTTTATGGGCGGCCATGTAGGTGGGTGGGAGGCCAAGGGGCTTGATTTGAAGCTATATTTGATTGCAAGCAACTATTTATTTCCTTGGAATGGAGTTTACTTGAGGTGATTTTTGGAGCCTGAGAAAAGGGGGTAGGAGGAATACTTGGTCACACAAATGTTGAATGAAAGGAAGAGAATATGGACAGTGATGAAATAATAGAGGTACAAGAAAGATATAGTAGAAAAGGGGATAGACAGCATACAGAACAACAAAGTTACTCTGGTAGTAGGACTAGACAGATCGACTTTACCTGTCAGTAGAGAGAATTCAACCAGGAAAACTCCACCTACTTAATTTATTTACGGTTGCAGAACTATTGCATATTTAAACTTTTACAAATACATCTCTATGTAGAGTTGTAAGTAGTGTTCTGAAGTGTTTTGAGGACATGTCCACTAGTATTCATCTTTGCCTGTCCTTTTTGATATTTATTCAAATATCGACTCAGTACCTGAGATCTGACGGTTGATGAGTCCTTGGTGGGTCTGGGTTTGGATGTCTGAGCACTCTCACAGGTTAGTTATGCTTGTTCTTTAGATGTGGGACTCACTGTAACTACTGAGTGTTAGTGGTGGCTGCGATTTCTTCTGAACTGTTTCTAAGCTTTCTTTTTTGATGGCTTCTCTTTAGGATGCTGGTATGGACTAGCCGTACTTTCCTAACCTTATTTAAATTATGGTAATAGTGAATAACACCAGCTGCCCAACTTTCATATGTAACCATCATGTACGTGTCTGCTTAAAATGCTCATCTGCCATTACCTCTTAGGGATCAATTTTGTGAATCTGTCTTGTTCATCCTTTTTTGGAACTGACTGTTTTATACCTTTATGACTTTGTCTTTTTTTACAGAAGATGATCTGTCTCACTCCCAAGCTTACATAGACTAGTGCTTTTCTAGGTTTTCTAGAGGAGAAACATAAGGTGTTAATGTCAGTTGGTAAGGACTGGTCTTGGGAGAGGAGCCTTGAGAGTAAACTCCGGTCTCACTGGCATGAAAACAAGTGCCCTTTGTCAATTGGCTTAATTTTCTAATCTTTGGTTTTCTTACTCTTAAAAGAGCATTAAAAAACACCTAGGCCAGGCTGCCCTTGGTCTTTGTTGATTACTTCTGCCCAGTAACATATTCTCCCTGCAGTGCATGTGAAAATTAATAAATAGAAACCTCATTTAAATGGAGTTTGGAGGCTAGAAGAGAGACTGCCCAAGCGGAGCACTCAGCCCATGCTACTGACCCCAACAGGAAAAGGCGTTCTCTGCATCTCTCACAGGAAGTGAGCCCGCTTTACTACCTCAGCAGGAGGAAGAGAAGATTCCTGCATAACTCAGCCAATGAAAGGTCACTATATTTGAACTTTGTTGCCTCCAATGGACTCTTTACACCAGCTCCTTCAAGTCCGCTAAAAGAGCATGCCTTCCATTTCTCTGGACTTGCAATGGTTTTTGGTCATGTGCTGAATTGCAAATTTTTGCAGTTCTTGAATTAAACAAACCCATTTTACTGGGGAAATACCTGTCTATTTGTTTAAGGTCAACAGCCTGCAGTTTTCATTTCACATATTTATTTTTTATGAAATAGCACTACTTATAGGCTAATTTGGGTGATTAAGTCTTAAAAAACAGCGATGCTTCTCAGGTGTTTACGTGGCTACCGAAAGTTCCTGTCGTAGGTAGGATACAAAAAACTATTTGCGGAAAAGGAAATACAAACTTGAACAACTGAAAAGATGTTCAGTTGCCCTTTTAATAAAGAAATGCACATTAAGCCTGGCTGGTGTAGCTCAGTGGATTGAGCGCGGGCTGGGAACCAGACGGTCCCGGTTCGATTCCCAGTCTGGGCACATGCCTGGGTTGCGGGCCAGGTCCCCTGTGAGGGCCATGTGAGAGGCAACCATACATTGCTGTTTCTCTCCCTCTCTGTCTCCAACCCTTCTCCTCTCTCTAAAAATAAATAAATAAATTCTTTAAAAAAAAAAGAAATGCACATTAAGATGACAGAAATGCCATTTTTTGACTTATCAGATCGGCAGACATGCAGAAGTTGGGTAACACTTCTGTTAGCAAAGGGTTTGAAGCAGGAGTTCTCTTTCTGTGGTTTGGTGTGTGAGCTGGAGCTCATACTATAGAAAGTAATTGGCAACGTCTCTCAAATACAGATGGGTATATGCAACAACATATACATATGTATTCAAAATATCTATGTACAAGAGGCTCATTGTAGTATTGTTTTTAATAGCAAAAGGTTAAAAAGGAACTAAATGTCCACTAATAGGGAATTATTCAAATCAGTTATAGTCCAATCATACAGTAGAAAACTCCCCAGCTGTTCAACAAAATAAAATAATGAGGCAGTGCTTATATACTGATACGGAAGTATTTTCAAGTCATTTTCTTAAAGATAAAAAAGGTGCTGAGTCCATGTATAGTGTTCTAGCTTTTCAATTAAACAGCAGAGAAAATAAAGCATATTCCTTCTTACTTGTATGCACACATATATACATAAAAAGAAATTTAGAAAGAACCCACAAGTTGCTAATAGCAGAAGTTACCTGTGGAAGGGGAAATTTTCGTGTTTAAATTTTTAGATTTCTGAAAAAATGCAAGTATATCATCTTTTGAAAATTAAGTTCAAAAAAAGCAGTACTATAGTGTGAATTAATTTAATCACAATATTTTCTTCTAAACACTTATCTAAAATCAGTTGCCCTAAGGTGGGGGAAGAGTTCTAACTGGAAGGAGGGGGGAATTTAGCAATTTTTAGAGCATTCAGTCCTTAGGTGAGGCAGGACGCGCCATCCAAATCCTACATGGGGACATGATGGAGTCCTTAAGAAATTTGAAAACTAGGTAGTAGGAGCTTTGCAAGGAAATGGAGGTGAAAGGATGCCAAAGCTAACCGAAACTTCTTAGAAACTTTGCCTACAGCCAACAACTCCAAGCAAAACAAAAGATAAGGTAGGAATGTTCTTCTTCCTATACATTCTCTTGCTTCTTGAACAAATCGGAATTTCTTTCTGATTCAGAATCAGAGTTTAAAGTAATGCTTAGAATTAGCGTGTGGTTGAGGTTGTATGGCAGGCGAAATATATTTAATCATCTACTCTGGAAACCTTACTAACATTTAGAAATCTGTATCTGATTGTAACTGAGTTTTCACTTTCAATAAACTAATTTCTCTAACATTCGGAAGACTAATTAGGAACAGATGTAATCATTTGCAGGGTCACAGACCCTGTCATTCAGTGTGGACTTTACTCCTTGATGTTTGGCCAGTTTTTTCGATCCTTCTCTTTACGCTAAAGCATAGATTTCAGAATTCTGAAATCATAGCAGGACTAATGAAGGCACTATGTTAAAAGAGATTGAATTATCATGAACCTACTGTAATTCTTTCAAAGTTAAATAGTCCTATGAACTAAGGCTGGCTGATTCACATATTAGTGTGACCGGTATTTTTTGTTTTCTTAGTTAATTAATTGTTTTATTAAAACAATATATTGATTACTTGCCATGGGCCAGAATTTATGGCTCTGAGAGTTCACTGATGAGTCAATGTTTCAAAGTTTCACGTTAATTTTTATCTGTAGTCTTATAAAGATGTTATTTACTTTGTTCATTTCCCCTCTGCCTCCCCCTGACAAGGCCCTAATTTCATTTTAAAATATTGGGAAGTAGAAGGAAATAAATAATTATGCATCTTGGGAAAGATGCATTAATTGTTCAACTGTTGTTTCTTTCCTATTGTTGTTTCAATTCCTATTTAGTAAAGAACTTTATCCACGTTTATTTGACTCTTGATCTACTAAGAAATTTTTCCTGTTTTTAAAAGTAGTTTCTTGATTGCTACAAAGTAGTTTCTACACAATTCTCAATGTGTCCCTTGTATTGGAAATATATCTTTGTGTAATGAAAGAACACAGATTTGGAAATCTGATTGGAATACTGATCCATTACTTAATAATTTTATAATCACATTTAAGATATTTTCTTTGATCTTCAGTTTTAGTGGGAAAGCAAATTCAAGCCCCAGAGCTGACAAAAGATTGGAGGCATCTATTATGTACCTGGCACACAGTAGGAGCTGTGTGAATGCTAGCCATTATTTGGTGATTAGTTCAGAAGCTGCTGATCAGTAAGAGCTAAAGAGGTGGTATTTGTATTTAGTAATGTGTTTGAGTCTTAGAGCCTTATCTTTTGCTTTAGGCTTTTCTCAATGCCTTGGCGCCTGGGGCAGCTCTAGGTCACCATCCATCTCTCTCTGTAAGTTGATAATGCATTGCATCTGAGGGGAGCATCAGTTCTTTGATTTGATCCCCAAATCAAAGGATGAAAGATGAAGGCAGGTGAAGAGAGCTAGAAGGAAGTTAGTTAGACGGAAGTAGAGAGATGAAGGCTGACTGATGTTTCTCTTCTCCATTCTGCCTGTGACAAGCAGCTTGCTGGTTTCTTAAATCAAATTCTCTGTGCCCTGGCAACGATAGATCACATTCTTCTTAGAAAATGGAGAAGAAAGTTACAGTAGAGTAATTATGGTTTAGTGTTAATGTGTGTGTAAGAGTAGGCAGAGTGAAGAGCCAGGGATTGGCATCCATTTAAAAGCAGCGTGCCAAATCTTTATTTATTCCCTCAATCATGAGCAGAAGTGGAAGGGTTAGTGGGGCTCACTCTCAGAGAAGCTTCTTTTTTGAAACTCCTGTGATAAGTGGTTTAATAAATCAAATTAACCCTAACATACACACTCCATTGAACATCGTGCCTCTAGGAGTAAGTGACACCTTCTGGCCAATGGTGGTAGCTGTCTTCCAAGTTCACTCCCTGTCCTCACCGCGGTAAGCTACCTCGCTGCGCTTCTCTCCGGCCCGGCACACCCAGCAGGGATAGAGAGCACTGCCTTACTCTTACTTTTGGGGTGTGCCTTCATTATTTCTACACTTGCCACTCATTTTGTGGGTTTTTTTAATCTCATTACATTTCTTTCTATCAAGAACTTATCTCCATTCTTTTCTCTCTTCCCACTTATGGGCAGCTAAATTTCAGGAAAACCTTTTGACAAAAGCAATGCACTGTAATGGCAAAGGCTGTGGAATCGGACTGCACGCGGGCTTGAATCTTCTTTCTACCCAGTGATCTCGGGCAAGTTAGCTGACACTCTGTGCCTTTGCTTCCTAGAGTGGGAAAAATAATATGTACTTTACATGCAGGGTTGTATCGAGGCTAAAATAAAATGCTGTGAGTTCTCAGCATATCATTTTATATGAAAAAGTTACTCAATAATTGGTAGCTTTTATTGTTTAGGCACTACTCTGCCCTTTCATTTATGTGCCGTAATAATCTCAGCGGGTGAAATTAGTGTCAGTATGTACTCAGCTCGTGGTAAAGAAAAGGTGTTTTGGAGAAAGTAGCTTTACATCAACTTCTAAAGTGAGCAAAATGTCAAAAGTTGTCTTCAGACTTCATATTATCTTTAAATATTTTCCTCCACAAATTTTCAGATTTGCTTTTCTTTAAGCTCTAGCAGATGAGATATATTTAAAAACAATTCCTTCGGTTGGATCATTGTAGTATTTTAATTGCTAATATTACTACTTCATTATTTTCTGCCATTTTCCAATTTAAATACGAAATTGGAAAACTACCCCATAAAACTAGATTTAAACTATCTACAAATACTTAGGAGGCTATCCTGGGAAACTAATCATTGTTTTAAATCATGTTTTGGAAAAATGTTGGTTGAGACCCCAAAGAGCAATTTATAAATTAATTTTTTGTATACAGCCTAAGGGTGTCCTTCGTCACTTTGCCTGTGAAGCTCCAAAACCTGTAAGAAGTATAATTCTTGCCTTTTATATTGTCTTTTTTCGGGGGTGGGCATGGGAAGCCAGTTAGTTGGATTCTGTTCTCAAACTACATTTAGTCATAATGCCAAAATGTTTATGTCTAGTGTGATTATTTGAGAGCTCAATTTTTATTAGAATACTTTTGATGACTACAAAGCACACAGCAGGCTGTTTTCATTACAGTTTCCAAGAACTGGCTCTTCTGAATTTTTTTCCCCCAGCGTCACACGGTGGCCAAGCCTCTCTGATCCTAGTGGGCTTTATTTCTTTGACTACTAAAGGCGTTTACTTCCTCACAGACGGGCATGATTGCTCTGCTCAGCCGTTATGGCTTGCGCCTTCAGAGTCGCCTGCTAATGATTGTTGGGGTCAGCACCTCTCTTTCAAGTAACAGGTAAGGGACTGCTTTAAAATTACCCGCTAGCAAGATAGAAAACTATCATTTTCTTCTACTTTCATCAGCTGAGCCAGGCTGTTCCGTGAGACTCTGGGTCTTTGCACAGCCTCTCCCTGGATGCTGTAGTGAACTCAGCTCTAAGCCAGTGGCTGGTTATGTTGAGGTCATTCTACATCAAAAAGGTGTTTTTTTTTTAACGTTCCACACTATTAGTAATAGATGGACAATATACCTCCACTCAAACTCTTCATTCTCAAAAGACAAACTAATCAGGAGAAACTAGTTACTTACATTTTTGTGGCACTGATAATATTAGAGCTTGTCAGCACGACCGTGGCAAGCCAAGCTTTTGGGAGATTTTAAGCCTTGAAATTGGTCCAAACAACTGTAGAACCTATTTGGGAGAATCTTAACCATAGACATTGTTATGATTTTTATAATAAAGGCAGTATACTGGCAAGGATTACACATGAGAAATATTTAGTTTCCATTCTTGAAGTGAAATAATTCTGTTTATCCAAGTTTATTTTGGAATGGGCCAGCATAAGAGACTCCATTACCTCAGAGGTTACTTTGTTCCCCCCAGCTAGTTAGCATTTATTGAGTTTTTAAAGATTTTATTTATTTATTTTTAGAGAGAGGGGAAGGGAGAGAGAAAGAGAGGGAGAGAAACAGCAATGTATGGTTGCTCCTCACATGGCCCCCACTGGGGACCTGGCCCGCAACCCAGGCATGTGCCCTGACGGGGAATCGAACTGGGACCCTCTGGTTCCCAGCCCGCGCTCAATCCACTGAGCTACACCAGCCAGGGCAGCATTTATTGAGTTTTTAAAGTGTCAGTCTTGTTGTACATGCACAATCTCATTTTATAGATATATAAATATGTCAAGTTCTCTGCCCGACTCATAGCGCAGGCAAATAAGTTGAGATTTCAGGAGATTTCGGTTTGCACAAGGTCATTAGCTATTACATGGTAGATCTCCTCAGCTGGCCACAACTGCGCTGCTGCCCTATGTATTATGCATCTCTCCAAAGAAGGTGGAAGGGAGGCTCAGAAATATTTAGGCATGCTCTAGTGTGAGTTGTTTTGAAACTAAGTAAAAAGGCTTATTAAAGAAAGCCCTGTAGGTCTTCTTGTCTATTGAAGAAGGCCAGTTTGTTGAGGAGAAAAAGCCACAATCCTCTAATTGCTCTCGGAGACTGTCATTTTGAGTGTATCCACCGGCCTCCTTGGAGAGGTGAATTGTCCCAGAGACAGGATAATAACGTGGCTTCAGTTTGTCTGGGTGGGGTCTTTTCTAGGCTAGTTTGTCATCCTCCTGAGGGATAATTTTACCCATGTGGTGGTTCTCAGACTGTTGTCTAAATGGATAAAAAATATGCCTGTCAGCCCCAACTCACTAATGATGGTCAGGATCAAATATCTTCTTTAGGATTGCCTGGGAGATCTCTGATTTGGGACACAGGGCTTTTCTCTTAAAAATCGTTTAAAAGAAAGATGCCCTGTCTTCTCTGTTATGGTTTATGAATTGTGTTCCTTTGGCTTTATCTGTTAAACTCAAGCACCGTCCTCATATCGTTTCAAAACAAGGTAAAAGTTACTTGGAAATTAAAGAAAAAACTGTAGAAGATGCTGTGGAAATTAAATAAAAAGTAATAAATTAATTTAAATAATATTATAATCAGGGTTAAATAAAGTCACAAAAATCAGAAGACAGTTAAATGAATGCACATGGATTAAGAATTTAAGTAACAAGATAAATACTAAATAAAAATTAACGGAAAAATATAAAAATAAAATTGAATAAATTGCGCTGAGTTGCGTGTGTGTATATAACACACCTATATGCTAGAGGTAACATTTGCTGAGACCAGTGATTTCCAACCAGTGTGCTGCAAGAAGTTTTAAAACATGCAATACCTCGCTGTTTAGTCAGGGGCATTGACCGTTTTTCCCTTAGACTGTCAAATAAAAAAAAAAAAACAACACCCAATACAACAAAAGCCGTCCGATATGAATGAATCTTAATTATACCTATTTTTTTTGTCAGATTGGCTATCAAATATATATATTTGGTGTGCCACAGAATTTTAGTAACTACTTTATGTGTGCCATGAGATGAAAAATGTTGAAAATTGCTGGTTTAGACTAATCTCCTGTTTGTGGCTTTTGGTCACATGACTTAACTGAGCTCTTTGTCAGAATTTTTTTTTTTTTAAGATTTTATTTATTTTCAGAGAGAGGGGAAGGAAGGGAGACAGAGAGGGAGAGAAACATCAAAGTGTGGTTGCCTCTCACATGGGCCCCACTGGGGACCTGGCCCCACAAACCAGGCATGTGCCCTGATTGGGAATTGAACCGGCAACCTTTTGGTTCCCAGCCTGTGCTCAGTCCATTGAGCTACACCAGCCAGGGCTGGAATATTTATTAGACTGAAAATATTAATTGTTCACCCTCCTGAAATAGTTTCATTCTGGGATTACATAGGCATTACAATGGAAACATAGGCATATTTTTGTATGGTTCAGGTGAGATCTGGTCATTTTAATGGGTTGTAATGGGTCTAAATGGTTCCACAATCTTGTATTAAGCATGGTAGGTTTCCAAGGCCCATTGCTACATAACAATAACCGGGCAGTTACGTAATAATAACGCACATTTGGTCAGACCTTTGTCTCTGCTTTCAGTTACATTATTGCATTTGCAAATGCACCAAAGGTACACTTTTATTTTATATATTACAGTAGTAATCCTTCAAAGGTTTAGTTTATGTCAGCTTAAAAAAAGCTGAATTTTGTTTAGAATATTCCAGGATCATCATAATTTACCTATTTTGTAAGTGAGGAACAGTGTTGACTTTTCAGTAAAATAAAATCCTTTCAGCCTGGCTGGTGTAGCTCAGTGGAGTGAGCGCGGGCTGGGAACCAGACGATCCCGGTTCGATTCCCAGTCGGTGCACATGCCTGGGTTGCGGGCCAGGTCCCCAGGGAGGGCCATGTGAGAGGCAACCATACATTGTTCTTTCTCCCTCCCTTCTCCTCTCTCTGAAAATAAATAAATAAAATCTTAAAAAAATAAAATAAAATAAAATAAAATCCTTTGAAATGGTTAGTTATGAAGGTTGTGATCTGTGGTGTATTGTATTAAAAAGTAAGGAGCTATGTTTTCTTTGTTAAGAAAATTTAATTTGTTTTTAGAGAGGGGGAAGAGAGGGAGAGAAACATTGATGTGAGAGAAAAACATCTATTGTTTGCCTCTTGTATGCACCCCTACCAGGGATGGGACTCACAACCTAGGCATGTGCCCTGACTGGGAATGGAACCTGCTACCTTATGATGTGGGGAACAATGCCCAACCATCTGAGCTACACTGGTCAGGGCAAGGAGCTATGTTTTCAATAGCCTCTCTTCCTCCCTCTCTCATTCCCTCCCTGCCTCCTTTCTGCTATTAGACATAAGAAAATAGCTCTGGTAGTGTGGCTCAGTGGATTGAGTGCCGGCCTGTGAACGAAAGGGTCGCGGGTTCCGTTCCCAGTCAGGGCACATGCCTGGGTTGTTGGCCACGTCCCAGATTGGGGGCGTGTGAGAGGCAACTGGTGGATGTATCTCTCATACATGGATGGGAAAAACAGTGAGTTTTTTTTTTAATGAAAATATCAGGGTACCATGATAACTCCACCTGATCCTTAGGCCAAGTCTTATTCATTTGAGTATTTCTGTTGGCTTTACAAGAAAGCAGTTTTACTGTTAGGCCTGTGTGATTTAAAAGGAAATCTCATGGTCTTGGCTGGGTAGCTCATTTGGTTAGATCATTGTCCTGATACTCCAAAGTTACAGGTTGAATTCTGGTCAGGGCACATACAAGAATCAGCCAATGAATACATAAAAAAGTGGAAAAAACAAATTGATATTTGTCTCTCTCTCTCTTTCAAATAAATAAATACATAAAATGGGGGGGGGGAGAACACTCATGTGAAGCTTTAGTTTGTCCTAAGCACCTAAATGAGGTTTTATAAGACTGTTGCTTCATTAAAAAAGACAGAAAAACAAGCAATTAGGGCCAGTAGAATGTTAGAGTCTCCGATGGTTTTACGTGAATACATCTTGAGCTCTTCCAGTTCATAATGAGCGTGCCCTAACTAATGACATTTCATTTTAGTTGATATGCATTGCACATTATTGTAGCATTTGGTAAATTTTAAAAGCATATTTAAAAAGTGATTTCATTTTAACATCATCAGCTATGACCACTAATGGAGCTGGAAACATTCTAGTCTGGTGTCTTAGTTATTCATTATACAAAATATTTTTTTTCAAATTGCTTAGCTTACTTACAAAGATAGTTTGTACATTTTTTTCAAAATTTTTTAGATATAAAAGACACTTGAGTTCTAAGACTGTATATTTATTTAAAATTTATAAAGAACGTCTCTAGAGAACATTTGCAACACAATACCAAATCTACACGTTTGTACAGTAATTGAAAATGTTTTCAAAATCACTATGTTGATTCATATGTATTTTTATGTGGAAGATTGGGGTGGGCACTGGGGACGGAGTATACAGCATGCGCTTGTTTTTTCTGGGAGACACCTTCTGTACTGGCGTCTCCAGGCCGCTGCTGAGGCCTGCCTGGTGCTGGTCCGGGGCCTGGCCTGCACTAAGCTGCTTAATCAATATTTACTGAATTAATGTCTCCTTTTTCTGATGTGGCCTTGTCTTTTTGAAATATTCTCTTGTCTTTATTAGGTAACTAATAAATGACATCTGTAATTAATCTATAAATCTATTAATTATATCACAAAATTTTTGTAAGTCATGTTTATATTTCACCCTGTGTCTTCTTCCTAGAGGACGTACTTCACTTACATGGGAAGCAGTGCAGACGTCACTGCTTTCCAATATTTTGACATTGTGTCTTCAGACTGACAGTAAAGGCAAGGAGTGTGCTGGTTGAGGGGAGTGGCTCTCCAGCTGTGATGTAACTGCAGAGCGTTTCTTGGCTGCCTTAATGGGAGGCTGGGAGGAGAGGATGGTGGCTAAGAGTTTGGGCTCTGGAGTCAGACTACCTCAGTTAAAGTCCTGGAACGGTCATTACTACCTGTGTGAACTTGGATGAATTATGTAACACCTCCTTAGGTTTTCTTTCGTGGAGATGATTACAGTAATGATTTCTTCACTGAGCTGTTGTGAGGGTTTAATAAGATAAAGGGTGTAAAAGCACATAGCATTCTCTGCCACATGGTAAGTGACAATAAGTGTTAGTTATTGCTGTTATTAATAGAACCAGAGTCTAGCTTTGTACCTTTAATATGAGCCTGTTCAGTAGGGTGCACATTAGAATACATCATGGGGAAGTACAGGGTCCAGAGAAGTAACACCTGCTTGAGTGTGGTTGGTAGGGTAATAACATGGGTGTAGTAATTTATGGTTTTAATTTGAACATTTCACCTAAAATGTCATGGTGTGCTTGAGTGTGATATTGTTGTTAGAGAATTGCATGCTTATGATTTTGTAATAAAAAGGGGAGTTCTATGTGCTGGACCCTGAGTATAAGGGATGGCCATAATCTTTCCAGTTACTGGTGTTTTCTGTTTTGGAAGGAGATCTGGTGCCTCGCTCCCTGCAGTGCTGGCGAGGGGGAGGGCTTCCTGGGGAAAGTTGAATTTGATGAATACCAGCAAAAGTCAAAGCTCTGAAATCTTCAGAGTGTTACCAGTTTATTAAAACAAAAAAAGAAAGCAAAATATTTCCTTGACAGTTATAATCAAATAGGACCATTGTGTTTTTAATTTTAGGTAAACCAAGACAAATGACTGCATAAGGTTATCTTATGCAAGAACAAACACTTTCCCTTTTACTTCCTCCCCCAAACATGGGTTTTTAGTTTATGTTTTTGTTACATGTGACAACATAAAGTGACAGAATGTTCAGTAGAACTTTAAAACTACACTCTTTTCTTTGGAAAATGTTAGATTTTGTTCCTATATGAATTTAAAGATGTGGTGAGTATTGGAAATGCTGAGTTTTTCATTCCTTTTTCACAAAGCAGAGGGCACTTGAAGGAGCATGCTGTGTGATAGGGGTCATAGGGAGCTATAAGAAGTTATAAGGATTACGCCACATTTGAATTTTTCACTTAAGAAATAATTAAAACCCACTGTTGGGCGCTGAGAAGAATAAAAAGACGAATAAGGCCCAAATGCTGCTTTCAAAGGGATTATAGGAATTGAATAAAATACTAGAAAAATAGCTTTAGTAGAAAGTTGAAGGTGGTAGATACTGAAAGAAAAGCAAATTCACTATGCTCTGTGAGGTACTATTTCCAGCTACGGATCCCAGGGAGAGCTTTAAATATGAACTGGTGTTTGAACTGGCCTTAAACTGATAAATACCAATAAATACGAGTATACATGGGAAGCCATGAGGGGGAAATGTATCTCTGACAAAGGGTCTAGAATGTGTAAGGACTACAGACAGAAATCAGAGGAATAATTATGAGAAGCTGTAAGTCATAGTGTATTTGCCAAAAATACTGAGCTCAAGAAATAACATGCACAAAGAGATTTCTATGGTGAACTTAGTTTGGGAAACTTTGGATGCCATATACGCCTCCTAGAAACCTTCAAACACTACAGACTCTGAGAAGCCTTCTATTAAAAATGTATAGAGTGGTGTAGTTTATCATGAAACCCTCTTTTTTAGTAAAATGCACAGAAGTGCTGTAACCCGATTCCTTGCAGATGCTTACTGGGGAATGTTGGTCTGTAAAGGTAGGTTGAGCTAGGGTGGTGGAAGGTCTGAATAGCAAAATGAAGCTTTCTCGGACCTGGTTCACCCTTTAGGAGAGTTCCTCTGGAGACTGTGCAGAGATGGGCTGGATTGGAGACTGCAGAGACTTACGGAGGGGCATCCGGTAATAAATCCTTCTCTGCAGACTGAGTTTGAGGTCGTGTAGGTCTGACCTGAGGTGGTTGTGGTAGGAGGAACGGTTTGCAAGAAAATAATCTGATAAAAGTAGAGCCGGCAGTTCTATGTCAGGTGGTTGGGGGGATTTTGAGATAGATGAGAGACTTTGGGGGGTATTTTAAGCCCCCTAGCCCCACCACGCATATACACACATGGTAACCTCTCTGAAACCAGTAAGCATTTTAGCATTTAGTCATTTAATTGCTGGTGCCCTTCATTCTTAGTGGTACATAAACTCAGATTTGTTAAAATCTCATGTCATGGATCCTTGTATGTAAAGAAATAACACAGTCAAAGAGTAATTTGAGGCTCAGCAGTTTCTACCAGTCTGGTGTTCTCTGCTTTTTGGAAGAGGAGGTACTGGAAGAGTGTCCTCCACTCACGTGGGCCAGAGGAAATGTGGATTTGATTCAGAGGAAGAGAGTGACTGAACATCAGAACCAGGATTTCCTCATGAGTTTTGCCATGGGCTTTTTTGAGCTATCTATAAAAGGGAGGAAATCCTTCTGAACTTCCACAGGCCTCGCTGACTTATTTACTTACTAATTCCTATTTTATCCAGCTACTACAAATAGTGTGATTTTATGTAAAATGCTGCTTCGCTGAGAGATGTGGACCTGACCCTCGGTCTTAGGTGTTAACCGGACAAGGTAAGCAGGCTGACACTCCCTGCAGCAAAGGATTTTTCAGTGGTTGCCATTTTCTCTCCCCAGTAGATCTTCACCCTCTAGCTGGAAAAATAACATTTTGTACCACCATTTATTTGTTATAGTTCTAAGAGTAACTAATGTTACTTCTTAAAGATTCAAGTTAAGATTTGTATTCGTACTGTACAGTCTATTCTTATAGTCTAAAAATCCCAACAAATATTTATTGAAGACAGAACACCAGTCCCCCAAAACAGAAATATTGATCCAGCAAATTATGAAAGAGCATGAGGTTTATTTAATATATACTTTTTAAATTGCTCTGAAATATATTGTTTGACTCTATATACATACTTTTGTAAATGTTTATCATGAAACACATGATCATATTTTTTCTCTTTGTATTCTTCTGCCCTGGCCACCTTCATGGGGAAAAAAAAACACACATAAAATGTCCCTGAACCTGTCCATAATGGTGGCTTGATAGAGTTTTAGTCTCTTTGTAAAAAATATTAAGCTTTTATTTTTCCTTGTTTTATTTTTAGGTTGATAATATTCCTAGGTCATGGGAAGATCTGAAAATAGTCTTAATTCATTTTTAGCCACAGCTGTTATTATTAACCTATGGTCAGATCCTGTGTTCAAAAAGAGAAAGAAAAATAATCACAAATAATTTCCTCTTTTTAAATCAGAAAAGCTGGACTTCCCAAGCTTCTTAGCCAGACATTTAAAGTTGATCTTAGGTGCTTAGAACTACACCCAACTTTACTCATCAAAGGGTTATTAATTGCCAGAGAGAGCTGAATCTGTTTTCAGGTGACTGTGCTAGTCTTGAGTTTGAACCACATAGATTAGAGGACAAAGAAGAGAAAATTTGAAAATTTTAAATTTAGCATTGTATGTATACCACTGATTGGCCAGGTCACTATGCCAGTCATTTCAACCTCTTAACCTCTCTTTTTGTTTTTCTAGTATTTCTGAAGAGCAGAAATGCTCAATTTATTCTTTAAAAACATCTGTGATACTTTTTATTTTGAGTTCTTTGGGGGAAAAAAGACATTTTCCCACTGCTATAAAAAATGGGACCAATAATGTGTTAGTGAAGAATCTTGATTGTAGACTGTCTGAAGGGGAAAAGGAATATAGTAGAAAGCTGCAGGGAAATCTAATAAAGTCCAAGGGTAAACTGGATAATAAACAAGCAATGATGGGAGGTCGGAAAAGCAGTCTGACCTCTGGGACATGTAGAATTGGGGTGCAGAGCACCTCAGGGTGCTCTCTTCCCCTTGTGTCTCTGCTTCTCTGTGCGTGTTGGCTTCAGTTTTCTTTCTTCAAGGTACCCCCTTTCCCCCCCCACACAATATTTCAATGATTAAGAGTTTTCAAATTTCTATATTCCAATTTCCGCCAGTGGAGTGAGTCTTCACCAAGTCCCAAATTTGAGGCAGGGAATTCTGTGTTGGCTTTGGTCCCACGCAGGCGCCAGGTCACTGGCGTGAGGGAACAGGGTGTGTGGGATTAACACTGCAGCTCCCTGGATAAGCATGTGGATGAGGGGCAAGGATGCAGCAGAAGCTCCTGGGGATAGGTGCTGGGCAGACCGCCCATGGGCGTTTGTAGTGCCACTGCACACGCAGTGCCTTGCACACGTTACTTGATTTGAAATTGTCTGAATAAATTAAGAGTAATTGTATGTGGAAGAATTATTGTAGTGGCACAGAACTATTTAAATTCATTGGGAGAAAGTGGAGAGCAGTGCATTTTTATTTTGGAGGGATTCTAAGGTATCAAAATCAGTGTATTCACACATGTACGCACACACACGAACTACATCATTAAATTCATACCCGAAATAACATTAAAACTGTGTGCATGGGGAAAAATAATACGCCACAAAAAATTAAATGTGACCTTTTGTCAACACAATAAGAAAATCTACAACAGGGGTTGTAGGCAGGGGGGACTTTGAGTGGAAGTACAAAGCAGCTCTGTTGGCTTCTGGTTGCTGGCTTGGGCTCAGAGGTGTGTGAGCCTTTGTATGTTGCTTAGCAATGTGTGTGTGTGTGTGTTTTGTTTGAATGGATCAGGCCTCATGAATCATGAATTGTTGCTTTACAAGAGTAAGGTGTTCTTACAGGCCTGCCAAAACAGTAACCAAACCCAGACGCTTTTTATACCAGAAGGGGTTTGAGAACAGAAGTTTAGCTTCTAGATTTACTGTGGAGCTTGAAGAAATATATTATTTGATAATTCTATCATTATAATCAACCTGTAACTCTCTGCTTTTTATATGCAGATATTTGTGGTTCCAGCTAAAGAGGAACAATGGTACTAATTCACTATTTAGCAATTCATTTTGAGTATATTGTGTGAGGTGGGAAACAGAGGCCTTCTTTTCTTAACCGGACTGTAACTGGAAGCGCGGATACCTGTGCAGATAGTCCTGAATGCTTTGTAAAAAATCTTGTTCTTACTATTTATCAAGTTCTGAGTCTCTGCCAGACAAGTATTTCTGTTAGATTGGAAGAAGGAAGAAGAGGAGGGGGAGGGAGAGGAGGAGAAATGCAACCAAACCATGAACACTTTTTTAAATTTCCCCACTGCTACCTTAGTCTCACTTTTTTGGAAAAAAGTCTGACTAACATTTTCTGCCACAAACTTCAGTGTTCTTTTATACACTTACAGGATTGTTTCTGACTACCAGTCTGTCTCATCTGTTTTGCTTTGTTTTATTTTTTTACTGTAGATTCTGCGAGGTGTGGAATGAGACCCAGGGAAGTGCATTTTTTTTTTAATCCTCACTGGAGGACATGCTTATTGATTTTAGAGAGATAAAAGGGAGGGAGAAAGAGAAGGACAGAAACATCCATGTCAGAGAGAAACATTGATCAGTTGCCTCTTGTACTCACCCTGACTGAGGACCAAACCCACAACTCAGGCACGTGCCCTGGCCAGGAATTGAACCTGCGACCTTTTTGGTTTTACAGGTTGATGCCCAACTGACTGATATAACAGCTGGGGCTGCTTCATCTGTTTTTACACCCCATTTTGCTCCCTTCTTTCCCAACTCATTAATTGAAACATTATATTGTCCAATTTTATTCTATGTGGTAAGATATTTCCTTCTAAAACTTTGTTGCTTTATCATTTTAAGACAAAATGTTTTAATAGTTTTCTTTACCAGTTAATGTACTAAAAATACAGAAAGCTTTTATTTGTTTAAAAAATAGCAGTAGGAAAATATAGGCCTGTCAGATGTGATAAATATAATTTTAAAGAATCTGAAAATGAATGATTGTTTTGTATACAAGCAGCTAGAGACTTATGTAGGGAAAATGATGATGTTTGAGAGAGGCAAACAGACCACTGAGGTAGAAAGGTAGGTATCTCACCTGGGCACAGAAAATGTCTTCCAAATGCCAAAATTGGATTCTGTCATTTTTGCCCAGAGTTGAAGATGATTATACGAAGAACAACTGTTTAATTTCTATCATTATCTCCTACTTTTTAATTTTTTTTTTAAAAACAAGCCACACAAAGCCCTGCTCCCCAAACATAGCCCGTGCCTGTCGTGTGTGGTTTGCGCGGTGGGGATGTTCTCTTCCAGCTCTGGCTGGTGCAGACTTTATGGCGTAGTCATAGCGCAGCCGTTTCCACGAAGTCTTCCTGACCGTAAGGGGCAAATGCTTTTGTTTCTGTTTTCTTCTAAGCACTTAATTTTGCTTGTACTTTCTGTTGTAATTACCATAGATTGCTTTTTGTTATTGTTTTGATTTGTTTTTTGTATCCATGCCCAGGATCAGCTCTCTGAAGGCAGTCAAAAGGTCTAATTCAGTATTTATTGACCTAAAATAAGCAGTTGATTCATAGGTCGAGGGTAGAAAATATACAATTTAGCTTTCTTACTAGGAAGACTTTAAGGCAATATTGTACAAATAATTCAGTTTGAAGCCTTGGATTTACTTTAAGTCATTACTTTCAGTATGTGTAGGAAAAAGACTATTCCTAGAATTTCAAACTCACTGAGACAGTATATTTGTTTCTTCCCATTTGATGACTCGTTCAAGATGGCTGTTTTTCCCTATAAACTGTATAGCTAACGACAGTTCCCTTTCTTCTTTTAGGGAGAACAAACAGCTGTATTTTAAGCAATCTGCAAGGTAGGACCTGATTTTAGCAGGTCCTCGAATAATGTCATTTAGTTCAACATTGTTTCATTAGAACATTGATGAGAAGAAACGAAAGATTTCCGGCAGGGGCCACTGTCTGCGTGGAGCTGGCATGTTCTCCCCACATCTGTGTGGGTGTCCTTTGGGTGCTCAGGTTGCTCCCGTAGCCAAGGACATGTGCGTGGGATGGATTGGAGTGGCTACCTTGTCCCAGTGTGAGTGAGTGCGTGTGACGGTGCCTGCGGTGGGAGGGCGACCTGTCCAGGGTTGGCTCCCACTTTGTGCCCTGAGCTGCCGGAAGAGGCTGTGGCCACCCTAGACCCTGAACTGAAATAATCTGGTTAGAAAATAATTGTCTTACCGGTTTTTTTATTAATACTTCTTAAATATATACATGGCTCACATTTATCGAATGTTTAATATTAGAAGTGTTTTGGGTCTTTATTTAGAAGTTTGGTTGATGTTTTTGTGACCACACATACACCCTAGGAACTTAATCGCTGATTATATATCAGTGTAGGGTAAAAATTGTTTCGTTTTAAGTACTTTTCCTTAAAGTTGCAGTCTCTAAGAGCCCATCGATGGCATTAAGTGAGGATGTGCTGTACACATGGACTAAGTTTGGAAATGTAATGGTATAAACTCAAAGAAAATAGATCTTATACATGGTCACTTACATGTTATTATTTCTTTGTATAAATGGGCTTCAGAACTAAGCAGCTATTATGAAGGATTTCATACTTACTAGTAATTAACCGACCTCCTGAGTTTCCACAAGGGAAGAAAAAGGTTGATCTTGAGAAGGTTGTATTACAGTAGGCAGTTGGCTAGATATTAGTCAAAAAAAAAAAAAAAAAAGAACAAAAGTGGCTAAACTTAAACTTAAGCATGATTAAGTCTGGAAGTTGCAGCTTTAGACACCCCAGGGGACAGCCTCATTCTCTGCCAATGGAGACTTAATCCCTGGCCAGGCAGGAAGATCAGCTTTCCAATCTCCCCAGGAAACAACCAGTCCATTCCTGAAGATTATAGGGGTAGAGGGAAGGGAAGAACCATTCCCCAATTACAGGGGAAACTCCTTAATTCTTTTGCTGGGTGCATGTGTAGTAGAAGCCAAGATGGCACAGGGAAAGGGGAGCTCCCTGCACAAACCCCTGAAGAGCTGGGAAAGAGATTGGTTAGTTTGAAACAAAGCCTGCTCTTTCCCAAGCCCAAGGTAATATAATCAAAGCTTAACAAGGGCCCTGGTTTTGTTCATTTTTTCCTTTTGTGTGTGTTCTGTCTCTGTAGCATCCACACGGGCCTAGGTGTGGGCTGGATGGGAACTGAGACTAAGCTAGCCAGATGGGGGACAGAGAATAAGCTAGTGCCTGGGTAATGGCACAACTGTTCTGGGCCCTGGTCCTCCTGAGCTTGGTGAGGACAGTTGCGGGCTTGTGGCCCCAGAGGCTGAACTTCTGCAGCTTAGATGGAGCTGAGCTGCCTGCTCACAAAGGAGACATTTGGCACCTGGGGGCAGTTGCGTGTTTTCACTCAAGAAACCTTACCATAATTGGTCATATCCTCCTATGTGTGCTGGGGTCCCGAAATGATTTCTGAAATACTTTTCTTGCGGCTTGGTGGAAGAATCCTAATTTCCATCAGCAAGAGTTAGAAGCAGGGTTTCTGGATCCCCTGGTACTTTCTTTTCTGGAGGGATAGCTTTGGAGGAACAGATGTTTTTCTCATCATTTCTGCTTCACAGCTCTTTGTTGAGAACACAAAGGGCGTGTGATCCTCCTGGTCTGGGCTCCTCAGCACTGGTTGCGAGGGCTCCTGAGACAGCAAGCTGATTTGAAATTTAAGTCTTCAACAGGTTGTTTTCCTACTGAATTCCAATTCTCTCTTTTTTCACTTTCCATTATTGGAAAGGGGTAACCGAAAGTCCCATCCATTCCTTTTAGCTTCCATTTTCTTCCTTCCTTTGTCTTTAATACACACATTGAATGGACTCAGTCTTATTTTTCAAATAAAGTCTCTCTGCCCCAAAATGTGTTTTGCCCTCATCTGTTTTTTGAGCTTCATGTACTAAGATCAAAAAAGAACTGTTTGATCTTTATTTGGGATTATTGGATACTAGTTAATTGTAGGTATTTGGAAAGTTCTCCATAAAGCACTGATAAGAATTTTAGAAGGGAAAGAGGGACAAGCCTTTATGTAATTGATTTAGTGTATTGAGTGAGTAGTGTGGATTATTGATGTGAGAGTGTTTTACAGAGCTAGAGGGAATCATTAAAATAATGTGGGAGCTGGAAACATCAAAATGATAGGAAAAGGGAATGGGGTAGGCAAGAAGAGGGTTTGATTAAAAAGTCAGAGACACTCTGTGCAATGTGTAACATTTGGCAGAGCTATGACATGTGCAATTATTTCCCTGTTACTTCTTTTCACTGGTGCTCTGGTACCGAGGAGGAAACAGGCTAATTCTCAGGGACACCTTTGCCAGACATGGGTCCCATGGACATACGCTTGTGTGCTGCTTTAGTAGGCTCAGAAAAATGTTTCTCTAAGGACCATGGACTCCGGTTCATTTGAACCACATTTTTTCCTAAAGGAAAAATGTCACTTGGCGTATTTGGAATTTTAAGGGAGGAGTTTGCAGGAACTATGACTATGTTAAGAAAACGGCAAGTAAATTGATTTTAAATGGTCATAACTTTGTAAGAAATAGAATTTATAAAAGCTGGTATTTGCAAAAATGTGTTTTTTTTTTTTTTTTTTTGGGTGACTAGATATGATGTATTATGGACTATTGGAATCTAATCTGTCTTTGTGTTTAAAAAAAAAATCTTAATTATAAAATAAACATACCTCCTTGCACCCGAACCATTTCATTTTCCCTTTTGTCTGGTGGGCGTGGGTAGGAAGTAATGCACTTTGTTACCTCAGATTGTGAAGAGTGGGAGAAGAATTGCAGAAAATATCTCTGGGAATTAGATGAAAAAAGAACATGTTCTTTTTTTTTTTTTCTCACATCAGGTAAATAGATTTATTGTGAAATGCTGTTTGTTCCATAGGGAGCAAAAGTGAGCTCTTAATTCATGGCAGTATTATTAGGAATGAGAAAAATAAGGAGGAGGAAATGAATGAGAAAAATACTGCTAGGACCAAGGAAATTTTCTTGATATTAAGTAAATCAAGATGCAAGTTTCAGTGGTATTGTCTGATTTTAAAATATTTGTTTCTTTGTGAAGTAGGAATGATTTATAATAGCAATAGATCAAGAAAGAATCTCTAATGATATGCAACAAATTACTTTTCTTGTATTAACATGATCTGTGCGCCTTCGATGACTCCCCTGCTTTCCATTACAGCATTATTGTTTTGTGAGTTCACATTATTAACTGCTGCACTTTTTCTATGTATGAACAGTATGTAAAAGTGTCTTTGGAGGTGCTATTTAATGGCCTACCCTTGTATAAGGCTGCAGGGAGAACTGTATTATCCATAGAGCAATATGAAATTAAAGTTAACTCTCCATTGTCTTCCCGTGTGTGGCCTTTAGGAGGGCTCATCTTGTTGGAGCTTTTTACGGCCGAGGCCCTGCCCCTTCCACGCACCGCGTATCTTTCATCCTGGACCATTTGTTAAAGCTAACTGCTTCATATTCTGAAAGTGGAAACATTAACCTGAGAAAAAATGGAATTACTTTTTCATTGCATGCTGGGTATTATAGTGAAAAAAAAGAATGAAAGAAAGAAAACAAGAATGTTAGATACATTTTTTTCCTGCTTTGTAGGAGATTAGATATAGTATGATTTGTCTTTACTTAGTAAATATCTACTGAAATATGTGAACGTTCTCTCATTTATTTTAAAAGGGTTTTTCCCTAGTTGGAAAAGTGGAAAAAATATAACACCTTAATTTTAAGGCAAGAAAAGTATTTATATTAAGGAAGTTAGAAAATACAAAGAAGCATGTAATCGCACTAGCCTGAAAGAAATACTGCCATTATTTTGACTTTCCAGTCGTCTTTGTATTCATGCACATGTATGCATGCACATGGGTGTTTTGTATGTCCATGTATTCTCCTCTAATTTTAACTTTAAAGGAAGGTCAAGACATTGAATGTGTAAACTTTTTTAATTACAAAAGTAACTCATAAATGCATAGTTTTATATTATTTTCTCCCATCATTTGCATAAAAGAAAACATCTTTATGCAGCTGTACTCACAGTTGATCTGGTTTTAAACCCTTACCTGGAAGGTAACAGGTAAGTGGTTTGTGAGAGTGATTTGTGAAAATCATGTTCGGTACCTTTTCCTTTACTGAAGTAGGAATACGGTGGCGTCCCCCAGCCCTGCCCTTACCGCTGGGCATGCGTGTCGTTCCCGGGCCCCCACTGGATGCCTGAGAGCTCGGATAGGACTGAGGTTTATGGATACTGTGCTTTTTCTATACATACATGCCTTTGATACAGTTTACTTCATACATTAGGCACAGTAAGAGATTAATGACAATAGCTAATAAAATAGAACAATTATCACAATATACTGTAATAAGAATTAGTGAATGTTTGGTCACTCTCTTAAAACATCAAACGATAACTGTCCCTTATTTGTAGTAAATGGCTTTGGAGTCTGTCATTTGTTTCAGGGGATTCCTCGCTGAAGTACTTGCATAGGCTCAGTGCTTTCTGATACAACACATTGCTGTCAACTGGACCACATTTACTGTTATGTCTTCCACCCACACACTTTCTCATTTCAGATTTTATGTATTTATTCTTAGAGGAAGGGAGGGAAGAAGGGAAGTAAAAAGGGAGAGAGAGAAACATCGATGTGTGAGAGAAACCCAATCAGTTGCCTGTCACACTCTCCCCGACCAGGGATGGACCCCACAGCCCCACAACCCAGGCACTGTGCCCTGACCAGAAATCAAACCAATGACCTTCTGATTTGCCCAGCCCACTGAGCTACACTGGTCAGGGTGCACCCACAATTTTAATGCTCCATGGCATGGAGCAAGATGACTCGATTTTATCACTCAGAACAGTGTGCAGTTTCAAATTTAGGAATTGTTTATTTCTAAAACTTTCCATTTAATATTTTTAGACCATGGCTGATTATTCCTTTGTTAAAATAAAAAAAAATATTGTGTCAGTTGTCCTATGGCCTTGGGCATTAAGCACAAGTTAAGTCTTTATATGATGCCTCATTCAGCTTTTTCTCAAGAGTTAAAAACCAAAAATTTTAGAGAAAAGTCTCTTTTTCTTTTATTTTTTATATGGAAGTCTTTGCATTGGAGAATTCTGAAGTTGTTGGGGAGGTGGTTTGAAAGGTGAAATACAGAGAATAGCTTTGCCAGGTGAGCAAGTGAGCAGAAAGTAAAGAAATGTTATCAAAGAGAAACTAAAATTACCTGATTTAGTAACCCTTACCTAATCTAAACTGTGTGCTTATAATGAGTCCCTGCCATTTCCTCATTGGGCTGTATGGATGTCATCTAAACCTCAGTTACTTTTTCAGATAGATTGAAAAATACACAAGTTTTTGAATCAGAGATATGTATGCGGGTTTCAACTGATCAATTAATGGTTTTGTGATCTTAGCCAAATCAAAACTGAGCTACTTCAGATCTGTAAAATGAGAACGTTTTCACTGACTCTATTTGTAAATGCTAAGTAAAATTAAATATATATGTTAAATGAAAAATTACAGAAATTAGCATTTATAAAGATTAAATTATATAAAATTAAATGAGATGTTTGTAAACATTAAATTGAAATACACCTACAGTGTCTGATAAATAAAATGTGATTTGTAAGAAGCACTTAGTTTATTTTCTTTTTAAATGATTTAATCTTTTTTTGAAGTGTTTGTTTTCTCTTATTCTAAACCATATTTAGAAAAGCTTTGGAATGGCTTTATTTCATTAGGTCAACTGGACAGAGCAATAAAAGAACTAATCTCCTCTAGAAGATGAGGTTTTGAAAATAAGTAGTGGCAAAGCAATCCAACTTCTTGTCTGTTTGAATCATTTCTTAACAATTAGATGAATGACAGACAATATTTGCTATCTTAAAAAAAAGTCCTTCCACTCTGAGGAAATGTAATCTGTGTACACTTGCAAAACAAAATTAAAACGGTGGGGGTGGTGTGTAGTAGGTTACACAGAACTGCTGTGCTAGGACAGACAAGCCCGGGGATAGACTTTCTCTCATCAGCTACTGAGTTTGGGAGAGTCAGTTAACCCTAGAGAATCGCTAGTGTAAAAGGAAAGCTGATTCAGGTAAAATTGTGATATCTTTTTGAGTTCTGATACTTACCTATAGTAGTTGGAGAATATGGCTTTTTTATGAGCACTTATTTTACTTAATATTACAAATATATTTACTATTAATCGACTTGTGCCTTAGAGTTCTGGGGGGTGCGTTGCATAGAATTTCTTTCTCTATACAATCCCTCTCAAAGGCTGAACAAATTCAGTTTTGTTTTTGTTTCCGGGTTGTGACCCATGAGATGTTGGAATCCCAGCACTGAGGTTTCTCCTCTCTTAGTGACTATTAAATTGTATTAGTCTTTTTTTTTTTTGTAACCAGGGTTTTTAGGTCAATTAAATAAGACAGAAAGAGAAAAATTAAGTGGGCATCATTTGGATAAAAAGTCAGCAGACATGAAGCCTTTGTTTGGAAAAGTTGGCTCAGTATAGGAGGGCAATTCTCATAGTGGTCATTATAGTTAAGTCTCACAATGTGTATACTTATAAAGCTACTGCTTAGCTAAACCTTGGGTGTGGTCTAAGGTTAACACACAAAGTGATCCTTAAAGTCTTCCCGATTCTGAATTCTAATGGTTATATTACACTCAACAGGGTGTAGTCTTTGGGGAGATCGAATTTCTCAAAAGTGTCATATCATTCCATCTGAACTGTCAAATGATTTCAAAGCCATCATGATGAAATACCATTGATACCACAGGGGTTCCTGTCTTAAGATGAGGCTTGAAAATATCCAAGCAGCTGCAGGGAGGCCATCTGTCCTGAGACTCCAGGGGACATTTTTATACTGGGTGGAGAATGGCTCCTGATGTGCCTGAAGAACTTTTGCAACTCCTGACATTTTCAGTTTCCTTCATCCTAAATAAATGCATAGTTACAGCAAGGGTAGCCCGGCATTTTCCCAGAAAACCATGGTGGACTTCATTAAGATAAGGGACAAATGCATGTTCTGAGTACACTAGTCTGAGCAGCACTCTGTGCAGATGGACACTTGATAGATATCCTTGATACTGTGCTTCTCTTCTTCATGAGCTTGCTGTCATCTCTGTCAGGAGTCAGGTTAGAATGTCACTGCCTTGTTCGGCTTTAGCGATCTGTGGGCGGGCTTAAACTACGGCCATTGCCCTCAAATAGCTAGTAAGTAAATTAAATGCCCTCTGCTACTGAGGAAATGTGTGGATTGTAGGTCCTGAAGTAAGCTGGGTTAAAAATATTGATTACACCGGAGATGCTCACTGAAAGAGGCACATATCTTTGCTCTCCCAACGGTTTCTCATGTGTAAATGGCATCTCTGAAGGGATGTCCAAATTCTTGGTACAGGCATGTAGACAGCTGAGTCACAGCTGCTAAAATGAGGCTGTGCCTCCTTCCCTTTCTCCGAGAGAAGAAACAGGGAGAAAGAAGTAAAAGAGATCTAGTGCCAAGAACTACTTAAAATTCACTGGCTTGTGAAATATATGAGATTCTTGGGCCAGGAGGAAGCCATTACTCGACTACATGGGGGTGTTTGGAGCATGGCATCTGCTTTTCCTAGGGAACTCTTGCAGTTGGCCATACTTTGTACAAACATGTATCTTTCTCAAGCAGTCTTTCCTGGACTTGTAGGAATACCCGTGGTATCTGGCCTATGGTTTGTGGCTGCTTGTTTAGTCTGGATTTTTGACATGGTAATACCAGGCTTTCCTGCTGTCTTTTTCCTAAAGTTTGATGCTTCTCTTCTCTTTGAAGTGCTTATTTTCATTCATTTAAAAAAGCTTTGAAATGCCTCCTTTGCTTGGATTAAGATCTTGCGTGGGTGTCTTTGCTAGCCATATGACCTTGAACAACTCACTTAAGCTGAGGTAAAAAGCTTACCAGAGATTCTTCATCTGAAAAAATAGACATAATAACAGTACCCATCTGTTTAGGTTGTTGTGAGGATTAAATGAATTAGAACGGTACTCAGCACATAGTAGCCACTCAGTAGTTATTAGCTGCTCTTGCTATTGCTTCTGAGGCTGCTGCTGCAATTTTCATTGCTACTCTACTGACACCTATTTCTGTTCCTACTTCTGGCACTGTTAGAGCTTCTACTACTGTTCTTACCTTGTGCCTAAAGAGTAGCATTGAAGATAAGTGAAGAGAGTTGTTAATCTACCCCCCAAAAGTAACACTCTAGCTAATAGGAAGAGCACGAATAAATTAAACAGGTGTCCAATACTGTCATTATAGTACTGTTTTAGAAATTCTATTGATTTAAATAACTGCACATAGATACACACACAGAGCGAAACGGTCAACATTATTTAGATATTATGAGTTTGTGCGCAGAAGCCCCAGTAGCATCAGTGGTAACATTATTAAATTCACAGCACTGGCAGAATGGCTGAGCACTACATTTTTAAAAAGTGGGTGGCTTTCCTAAGTATCAGCGACAGTAATCAGGAAATACAATGTTGGAAAGCCTAGAAAAAATACCGAAATGTTAGCATGATTATCTCTGGTTGGTGGGGATATATGTGATTTTTAAAATTTAACATGAAAGTAACTAATGTTTATTTAGTATGTGCTTGGTGTTATGAACAGTGTTAAATATTTTTTGTATCTCTTGGTTTTATACTTTGCATTCTGATCAAATGTTTTCATTAATCCCCTTAGAAATCCATAAAGCCTTTCTGAGTTTTGTTGGTGAATTCTAATCCATCTGAAGATTTTCACTGCACAACTGCATGCCAAGTAGCACAGATTGCATTTTGCTGTTCCTTGTAGCTGCTTGACACCGTTGATATGTAGAGAACAGGTCTGGATTATAGGAGTGACATAAAATTGCTTTCATTTCTGGACTGGAAACATAGAAACTCCTTTCTCTGTATGAAAACACATGTTTATATGTTCTGTGTATAATGTATACAGTAATGTTGATTGGTTTAGATATGACTTTTCTCCATGATAACATTAAGATGTGAAAAATGTATTGTCTGTCTGACATTCTGGGTCCTTGGAAATATATAATTTGTATCTTAAATGTTTAGAAAGAGGAATGTGTTCGTTTGGTTTTCTTTGGAGGCTTTGGTTGTTCCTGTGATTATAAATTTAAGGCTGGGGAAAAAAGTTCTACCACCGAAGGCTCAGCCAAGTTAGTGCCGGGCAGGAAGTCAACCCTCCTGCCTTCAATTACTTGCCCTGCACTTCTCCCTTGAGATTTCTAGACCAGTGTTTTATAGTACCGTAAAATTTTATTCTCTGACTCAGAATTCTCACTTCACCCTTGGAGGTGTAATTAATGCCATTGAGTCTGATTCAGTTGCCTTTCACTCACCGAGCGTTTGCGGTCTTACGAGAAATCGTAGACATCCCCATTCAAGACTACATTTTGTGGGCATGGCCGCAGCCTGGCCCAGGGCTGCATGCCTGGTCACTAACTTTTAATGACTGTCAATGTTTTGGTAGATGCATTTTCCCCCCCAAAACATCACCACATTATTGCCAATATGTCCACAGCAAAAATAAGTATTTTTGTCTGTTTTACAAAATGCTTTGAACACATGAAAAACAAATCTTTGTATGAAACATAGTCAGTGCCTTTTAAGGATTACTACGGGTAGACTGAAGAATCCTGTGAATGGGTGATTCTCTTCTAGTGGGGATATTTGCTTGTAGATGGGATCACAGTCGGGAGAAGATTTCTAACTTCACTCATTTCCTTTTGGATGAGGGACTTCTTAACAGGCTGGAGTTTAAAACCTATTGAACAAGAATCTGAGTGCTTCTTCCTTATCTAAAATCCTTTTATGCATATACAGACAGTTCTTAAAGAGAAACAACTTTATATGATTCATGGTATCCTGAGTGGTCTGCCAGGTATACCTGAATTATGGCTTTGTCACTTAGATTGAGTAGGTCACAGACTCGCAACTATTATGCCATGTAAGTCTCACCTCAATGGTCTCTCTATCCCCACCCTCCTCCCCATTTGAACGCTTCGAGCACTTAGTCTTCATCTTCAGCATGGCTCCCCAGTCTCTCCCCAAGTCCCTTGTATTCCTTCTCCAACAGAGGCTGTCATTCCTACTTGCTCAAACCCAACAGCCTTTCTTCCTGATACTATCCTCTGTGCTAAGTATGTTCTGGAAGAATCTTCATCAAATACAATCACTTGGAATATCAGCTGATTGCTTACTCTGTACCATGATTTTCATGTCTTGGTTTCTTCAGCTCTACATCCTCTATCCATCATCTAAGGAAACTCTGTGTTAATGTGCAAACTAGACTAAATATTAAACACAAAACTGGGAGATAAGAAGAGGGGCTAGGAAGGGACTTGAAGTTGGAAGATATTTTCCTATGTCCCCTAATGCATTTAATAGGTTCACTGGTTGATTGATTTCTACTCTGTTTATAAAAAATGCTATTTCCAGGAATAGATTTTGTTTACTAAAATCAGATTATTAGAAAAATGTAGTGTTAAATAATGTTATGAATAGCAGCTACATAGTCACAATTACGACTATGGAAATATGCTGAAACATTTCATATGGAAATATGTATACATTCTCTGGCAAAGTTACAAACCCATTCCTTGCAGATAAATCAGCAGCAGAAATGGTTTTGACATGTTTTGTTCTCTTATGCCTTTGCATTGTGGTTGTACCTTCAGATGAGGCCTGAAGTTACTGAAGTGATGAGTGAAAAGGAGTTCAGCTGTTTTATGTTGGTAGAGTACTAGGAAGTTACACTCAAAGTCATTTTTTTAGATAATTTTGTTTTGGGCTGACTTACAATACTATTGGTGACATTAATCTTATCTTGAATGGTTTATTAAAATGGTACTTCTTACAAGTAGTTTCCCTTTGTTTTCTCAATCTGCTGAAAGAGCCAGTTGAAAGAATTGGTGGCTAGGGAGGGATACTATTTTTTGTTGTCGTTATTGATCTCCTATGACACTTTCCATCTTCCATTTGTGCACTTGATCAACTTTCCTTTACTTCTATTACGTCTTTGGATCTTTTTTATTGTCTCAACATTTGCCAAATAATTGCTACATTCTACATTGCCTCTTAAAATATGCATTGTCTTCCCCTTCACCAATTGATAACATTGAACATTTAGGTTCCCCATGTGAGTTAACTATTGTATTAAAATACTTTACCAGTAATCATTAACCCAAAGTGCGTGATTATATTTGCAAGCAATTTTGCTGTAAGTACCCTTCAAGCTTGAAGAGGTAGTCCTGCTGTCTTTTGGTGTTATTAAAAATACCCGCAATAACTTCTTTTTTATTTTTTTTGAGGGTTGGTAGCCCTAGCTTGTATTTATAGGACTCAGGGCTGCACATATGTGACCGTTTATGTCGGGTAGAATTGTAGAGGTGTAATTGCTGGATTAAAGGGCAAGTATATTAAAGCATTAATAAATAAAAACAAATTGCTCTCTAAAAAAGAAAGTGGCAACTGCCTTCTCACTGCCACCCCGCCCGTGGTCACCACTGGATATTATTAGTCCTTTGAAATTTTGCAAGTGATATGGACAAAAATTACCCCCCAACCCTTTTTTTTTTAATTTTGCAATTTGCCTTTAGTTGAGTAGCAAGAATAACAGACTTTTCTTAACTTCATAGGGGCGTTAATTAGGACAGCTTGTTTTTACTAATTATTTGCTAGGATGGCCTTGTCAGCACCACACTGTAATCATGTCTTTTATTGCATCTATTTTTAGAGTTTTGACAATTTCAAAATCTAAGCTATGGCTTGAGGTGAGAAGTCAGGCAGGCGCTGTCCTGCGCCCAGCGGACTCCCGTCTTCACAGGTTCTCTCGGTGCTGCTGCTGCTTTCATCTGTTATTCAAGCCTGATTTGGCAGCTTCTCATGCCCTCATATTTGAAATTAAAAATTTGCAGGTTTTTAAGCTGAATTCTGAAAAATCGTTTGCCTTTTATCAGTAAACTGTATAGATTGATAGATTTAGAGTTGGTGATTATGTTTTAGAGCAAGAACTGGAGGGGATATTAAATAAAGTAAGAAGGTTAAATAAATGGGATATCATGCTTCAGTCGAATCATTAAATTTGATGAGACGAGGATATTTCAAGTCTTTATGTATTTTTATACCTACTGTTCTTGGGAACTTTGAGCCCCTGATCTGCATGGAGATTGAGGCAAAGAAAAGTTAACTTCTATCTCTAAATTATTTTCCCAAGCTCAGACATGCTTTCTGCATGGAAGCATTTTTCATATTCTTGAATTTCATATGAAATTCTAATATAGGCAGAGTCAACATCTTTAAAATATTTTTATCATGCAGGAATAGTTGATGTGTGCTATTTACATTTTAGGAGTTCTATTGGGAAGAGTCAGTGGTAGCATGAATTTCTAACATATAACTGAATTTATAATCATATAGCTCTATCTTTTTGCAAATGATGGGGTATTGTTATGAGCTTATTTTCCCTTTTCCAACCCTCCAAATTATTGCTCATGTTACTTAAGAAATTCCATGTAAGTATAAAATAATAAAAAGGATCTCACCTATATGTTTTCTTAACTAAAACCCTAACTTAAGGATGATTTTTAAGTATGCAAAGTACTTAGATTTAATAATCATAGGATGTTGTGGAGAAGATTTTGAAATTAATTGGCACAGAGTTCTTGTCGAGTAGGTAGAAGTAGAGATGATAAAATGAAGCCAAAAAATTTTTGGGGGGTTGGGATAGAAATGAGCAAATGAAGACACAGACAGACTTAAATCTTGGTTAGGACCTGTGTAAAACCTTCTTCACCAGTTCACCCAATTAAGACTCTGCCTTAGGTTACAATGGCCATTAACTCACATGGCATTTAAGTGTCAGTGTATAGCCGTGTTTTTTGCTGCTGGGGAAATCTTTATTTTATGTGACGCTTCTACTAAATGGTAACCACATGTACTCTTCTGAGAAAGGAAATTTGAGAAGAGAAAGTTACTGTGAGTCAAGGTTCAGCACTGACTTGGTTAGAAGTTGACACTTTCATAGGCTATTTGTAAGTCTCACTAAAACTGTGGTAAAAGCCTAGAATGCTTCCTTTATGAGAAAGGGCAAAGGTCCTTGACAGCGAGGTTTCTGACATCGCTTACTCTCCGCGAAATGATTTTCTTGTGTTTGTGTGAGCGGCTTGGTAGCTGTGGACCTGGCCAAGCTGTCTGTGTCGATGATGCATAGAGTGAGAAGAACGGTGAATGTGTTCACGCTAGTGCTATTTACTGATTAAAATAATGATACTCAACTTTCTTTTCCTAAATAAAGACATTGACAGAAAAGAACCATAGTTTTTTACTCTTAAGAATTTATTTTAAGAACCGTGAAAAACCTGAACGTTGGCCTTTGTGACATCAAGTCCAACATTTTCATAGAAAAGGGCTTCCTATTAGTGAAAATGATAGATGCATTTTTTTCACTTTAGAGATACACTTTAATTACCTAAATTAGCTGATTATCATTTCCTTGAAGTGTATTTCAAAGTCTTATAAAAATTATTGAATTAAATTGTCGACCTTCTTAAAATGTAGCCAAGTACATTTAAGATTCTTTTGCCAATCTGATATAAAACTTTAAATTCAAAGTCCCAAAGCAGACTTTTGCCCTTTCTCTAGGAGGTTGGGTTATGGAATTTCATTTTACATTCCATTTTATGGCTTCAGCATTTCACAGAACTCCCTTCATAAATGAAAAATAATCTATTACCCATCCTGCTTGAGTTGAGTCAGGAGCAACTGCTGAAGTAAGCCAGAATGTGCCTGATATGGGTGAAGGGGAGCCCACCAGAAATCACTCCATGAGAAACAAAATAAAACAAAACCAAAAAAAAAAGTTTAAATGTGAGCCTGAGTGGTTTCCAATTTTACCAAAATGTAAATATGGCTTCAGCTGGAAATTTTATTTTTCAGTACATTTACTTCTATTACTTTGTTCAGTGGCTTTTTCTAGATTGTGTATTTAACACTAAGCAAAAAAAGATGAGATTTTACTGGAGTAGATAAAAGAATAAAAAAATAGGAAAAGGAAACTTGAATAAATACATTGATGATCTTTGGAGAAACACCTAATTTCTTATCCTAGGATTGATGTGAGGGCTACTGCAAAAGTTGACAGAACAAAACTGCTTTTAATTTATCGTAATGTTTTCAAGGCTAGAAAAGCTACTTGTTCACACATGTTTTAGGGGAGACTGGGTGAATTTTGAAGGTTGTCAACCCGGAGTGACAGGACAGTGTTATGATCGTACGAATTCTTCATCTAAAGTCAACCTGTATAAATAAAATTCTTTTCTGATGTTGCTCGTTATCAGTGAGGCTTTTATAGCTTTCTCTTTTAAAGATGCTCTCCTATCTGTGGCACCAGACCTGAGAGACTTTGCCGCGTGATGTGATTCAGAGTTTCCTACATTTTATCCTCAAAGAATGCAGCACCCCCGTTTCGTTCCGTGGATGGATGGGCAGTGCTCTCTGTGTTTCGTAACAGCTCGAGGTAATGCCCGTCAGAGGGAGCTGCACTGGCTGAGTTTGGCCTTCTGCAAGGTCCAGTTAGTGTAGCGGTTAAGAGTAAAGAGCCCACTGTGCCTGCCTGGGTCCAGGTCTTGGCTCTTGGTAGCTTTCTTGCTCTGTGACCCTGGGCAATTTTTATTTGTTTCTACTCTGAGATACTTTTCATTGGTAGTTCCTTTTATATTTTAACAAATCACTTTTCATCTGTGCCATCATTTCTATGGCTGTTGGGCATGTAATTAT